>JAJJMA010078460.1:0-35969 GCA_023529015.1 Papaver nudicaule
TAATCTGGTGATAGCCAGACCTAAGATCCAGCTTAGAAAAAACAGTGGCACCATGGAGCTCATCAAGCAGTTCATCTATAACTGGAATAGGGTACTTATCTTTAATGGTTATACCATTTAAGTTCCTGTAGTCCACACAAAATCTCCATGAATCATCCTTTTTCTTGACAAGTAAAACTGGAGAAGCAAATGGTGAATGACTAGGTTGTATAACACCACTCTGGAGCATTTCCTGAACCATTTTCTCAATGACTGACTTCTGAATATAAGGGCACTTATATGGTCTCATGTTAGGTATAGCAGCATTGGGTTTAAGGTGGATTTGATGATCTAAAGATCTAGAGGGAGGTAATGATGATGGCTCAGAGAAAACATCAGAAAATTGAAGTAAGGGTTGCAATGCAGGAGGGATAGAAGCTGATGGTTGTGTAGCAGAAATAGAGAAGAGGTGTCCCACAACACCATGAGTATGCTTCTTAAAGAAATTTTTAACTGCACCTCCACTCATCATTCTTAAAGAATTTGAACTCTTAGCACCTGTCAAAGTTATCTTTTTCCCATTATGCAAGAAGGTAATGCATAATTTAGATAAGTTAAATAAAACATCACCTAATTGTCTTAGCCAATCATCACCTAATACCATATCACACCCTCCCAATGGTAACAATCTGATATCCCCACAAAATTTGTGTCCCTGCATAGACCAATGGAGTTGAGCACAAATGCCAGCACTGATAGTCTTTTCACTATTAGCCACTGTGACTAGCATTTGAGGAGTCTGTTGTACAGCACACCTGAGGGATTTGGCTAAATCACAATCCAGAAAACTATTAGTACTACCAGTGTCAATTAAGATAGAAATAGTCTTCCCATGAAATTTACCAGGAATTCTGATTGTGTCACCTGTTACACAACCAGTTAAAGCATGAAGAGAAATATCCATGTCAGACTCCACTAGGTTGTCAGGATCATCAGGAGTAAATTCCTCATCCTCAATAACACTCTCAACTGATGCTTCTTCTCCCACCAATAGGAATAACTGTTGCTTCTTGCAGATATGACCTGGTTTATACACTTCATCATAGTTATAACAAAGGTCTTTCTCTCTTCTGACTTTAAGTTGTTCATGGGTCAGTTTTCTAATAGGTAATGAAGTTGGACTGGTTTTTGTAGGAGAGAATTGGGAAAATTTGGGAGTGGTGGGTGGGATTTGTAGTGGTTTTGGAGGGAAAGGATTATTAGAAGGTGGCCTATAAGTGGTGAAGTTTGATGGACTTTGGGGTGGGTTTAGATAACTTATGTAGAATCGTAAGGTTTTGCTCTTGCATTTTTGCTAGGGAAAAGGCTTGCATCAGTGTAGTTGGGCTAAACATTTGAACAGATTTTTGTATCTCCTCCTTCAACCCCCCAATAAAACTATCAATGAAGTATTGTTCAGGAAGGTTTTTATGTTTGCTCAACAATAAAGCTTTAAGTGACTCAAACTGCTCAAAAAATTCATCCACCGTAGTGGTCTGAACCAGTTTATTGAACAATCCAACAATATTATCGTTTTCAGGGTTATAAAACCTAGCACACACACCCACCGATAATGTAGCCCAAGTAATATTCGACATATGCAAAGAAAAATTTGACCACCAATTAGCTGCCCTGCCTTCCAGGTGCATAGAGGCTAACATGACTTTCTGAGATTCCATAGTATTATTAAGAATAAAAAATTGATCACACTTAAGTACCCATAGCTTAGGATTATCACCTGAAAATCGAGGAAAGTCCAATTTAGGCATACGGTTGTTATAGTTGTTGTCTCTGAACTTAGATCCACCACCCTTTTTAGGTTCTTCATTCCCTTTATCAAACTCTTCATCATCACCATCTATACAACCATCCCTGGACTTCTTTGTGTTGGATCCAGAATCACCATCCCCTTCCGGATCTGATTTCTTTTTATGGTACTCTTCAAATAGATCCTTTATCTGATCAAACGTAACCAGTCCCTTGATCTCTTCTTTTGTAGCTAATAGCTTCATCTGTTGAGATAACGTATTTACCTCCATCTGCAGCTTGTTGTAATTATCTGTTAAGTCTTTAGTGGTAAGAACAGTGGATCCGCCCATCGTCACATCAGAATCGACAGCTCTGATAGCCAATTGTTGTGTTACCACAACAAATGAAGATCAAATTGAGCAAGTAACCAAGTAACCTCTCCTTAAAGCAGCCTAAGAACCAAGGAATGAATAATACAGAGTACAGACTCACGGGATTATAAGCAAAAGATGATATCCTCACCTAACAGACTCATCCATACTCGACACCTGTCACTCACGCAAAGGAGGACCACACACCCAAATAACTAACAGATACACACACCCGCACATAGACTAAGGGACACCCGCAAATACAAGGGGCGCAGCCCAAACACGCTAAAGCTAGGTACATGACAAGTTTGAACTCCGACGTTTTCTGAGACAACCTTTTTTTAGGTTTCGAACTATACATCTTGTTTAGCAGGAACCCAAATGTTAGGTTTCAGATTCTAGAGTACATATGAATGAAACCGAATTAAGGTTTTCAAATCTAGATTCCATATAGCGAAACCATTACTTGATTCGAACTTTAGATTTCCTGTTGAACAAAACCGCATTGAGGTTTTTGAAATAAAAAACTCATTTTAAATTCGTTACAAATGTTTGGTGTCGAACTTGAGAATCCATGTGGTCAAGTAGCGTTTCAGCATCACACCTTTTTGTCCTTGCGCACAGGTATATTCCCGGTTCACATAAACCTTTAGGGAATATTACCCAAGTCTTTATTTTTTAGACCTTTAGAACTCACATGGTCAAGACACATTGATCTCGATTCTCAAGACATTGTTAGCCAGCAAACATAGTTTCAAACTCAAATTTTCTTATGGTCAAAACTTAGATTTAAGTTTCGGACGCAATAGTTCATGGACCAAAACCAGATTATGGTTTCGAACATTAAAATATATTTTACCAAAACCCACATTGTAGTTTCGAACTCTAAAGTCCATAAGAAAGAAAACAAGGAATATGGTTCCGAAATCTAATTCTAGATTTTCACATGTCCAAAATCAAATGTATGATTTCGAACTCTAGAAATCAGAGCCAAACAAAGATACAATATGCGAACTCAAAAAAGCAGTATGCCGAGTCCACAACATAAGTGTGCTCGATTACTTTAGTATATATAAATACACATTAACAATCCGACAGAGTCAGACAAGGTAAGTCGAGACACAATACTATGATGAATATAATCTTGTATGACTACAGAGACAACATCATATAGACTGCTTTTTTTTTTTTGTAGATTTTAGGAAAAAACTTATTTCACTTAGAGATGACAAGAAAAGAAAGCTCTAAGCAATATAGAATGTCATAACTACAACAACGAGTACCGCAAGCGATATCGTGGAGTTATCTCTTAAGACACATTGACCACAAGTGATCAAGTCATAACGTAAAGCTCAAGCATTAAGTTATGTTTTGTCTTTTGTAGCACAAGTGTAAAGTAATGGAATCACGTTATTTAGATTCACTAACCTCTTGAATGCGAAACTGAATATCCTCGTTTGCTCCTCGATCTTCTTCGACTCTTCATATAGTGATTTTAAATCCCTCTAAACATCTTTCACAACCTAAAGCTAACTTAATGAAGTCTTAACCTAATAATGTGTGTTTCAAGCGGTCGAGTTTTGATCACTAAACTTGACAACTAAGCTTGACATACCAACACTTAGTGAGGTTGACCGAGCCATTCTCTAACACACTCAAAGTCCCTCCAAAAACCGATCTCCCCTCTTTATCTATCCTTTTCCAAAAACAGACAAAAACTAAGGGAACTTTCTTTTTCTTTATCGTTTTTTATCTTGATCTTGCCAAATTTGATTTGATTTTCAGATCTTCCGGGCAGATCAAGGTTTATCTTCCTAGTTTGTATAGTTTTCAATAAATCAATTTGTTGTTTCAACGATTTTTAGGTTTGTTATCAGTCTGGTGGCATATCAATGTCATATAGACTTATTATATAATAGCCTTCATGGCGTTTGCTAGTATTGTTGTATTATTATCAAGTATGGTTTGGAAGAAACCAATCTACTTCGGCAAATAAAACGGATTTCAACCGCGATGGTATCAATTTGAGCATATTATTATGGAAGTGTCTGACATATACGATGTTGATGATTTAGAAACAAAATATCAAGAATCAAAATGGTTTAAAACCATTATTAGGATATCAATTCCTTCAGTGGAATTAAAATTTTAGTACACTTGTCGTTTCTTTAAGTATGGAAACTTGTAAATTTAGTGCTAATTTTCTTTCATTGCATTTTCCATTAAAAAAATATATAAAAAATGACCGGTCATTTCTGGAATGGCACGGTTTATGATGTGGGGTATTATTCTAGAATGGTAGTAGTTTTCGCTTATCATATTGCATATGCCCATAGTCTTTTCGTCTTTGCTCATTGCCGCTGCATCGTCGGATTAATGAAGCTACATTTCATAGGCTTTTTTGTTGTTTTGTTTTTGGAAAAAAAAAAGTTTCATTAGACAAACAGGGTTGCAAAGAGTTAAGCCCTCCGACTAAACATACAACTGCAGACGCACATTCACTACTTAACACTCAACTACTTCTATCAATCTGCCTTCTATCACTGGAGATGATATTACTAACCACAACAGGAAGGTTAGCTTTTCCTTTAACTGTACATTTATTGACTCTTACATGCTCAGCCGGGTTACCAGCAGCAACATTACAAGTTTTAGGTAATTATATCTTACAGACAAATGACTTAACCTAGCAATGGGGAGTGCTAGTTTCAGTTATACTTCTAGTTCCACGTCAGCTAGCAACCCATACTAGCTCTTATAGGTCAATTATAGTTTCAGCCTGATGATGCTGAATGGTTGTGCGCAAGCATTATGACCGTTAGACCTAACGATCTAGATTAGATGCTAAGAATATCGGAATCTGCGCCTAACCATAGAGCGCCAATTCAACTTTTTTACCGCTAAATCCTTCAACACCACACGGTTGGATTATACTTCCAGCGCTACGTATATCTAGAGAGATAAGTGTAACTATAACATTGAGAATAGGCAACACTTTTGCTATAACTATAACATCCATAAGACTTAGCCTAACTTGACCCTGGGAGTTCAGAGAAACTTTAGAAGCTGAACGGGCGCCTCGTTGTGGGCTTTACCCTCCGTCCCCATTTTCTCCTTCCCTTCTATGCCACCACTCATCGGTAACAGTCAACAGACGCTGAGAAGAGGAATTGACACTGTAACTCGATTCTTGGTTTCTTGTACTCACACTTCTGAGTTCTGAGAGAAAACGACACTGAAATTCATACATTTCCTGGAAAAAAAAAAGAGATTATAGAGAATGACAACCATTCGGAATTTCTGCTGCAATGATTTTCTTGACGTAACTTCTATGGTGATGAATACAGTTAGATTTGACAAATCCGTGAGTATTTCTTTCCTTGATAATCTTATTTTAAGCCAATTGAATTTCAAAAAACTGATAAAAAAATTATACTCTATATGTTGTTGCAGGGAATAGGATCTTCGCCATTGTCAGCTTATCTGCAGCATCTTGCGGAATTGCCTAATTACTTTCTTGTTGCTGTAACCCCAGGCAATCGAATTCAGGCTTACGGCAAGTATTTCTGTATTTACTTTCTTTAAACCACTTCTTCAGGATAATCCAGTTCTCGATATTGATTAATTGTGGAGTTAGGGTTTAAGGAAACTTTGTTTTTCTAGGCATGGCATTTATCAAAGGGAAAAATAGGCAAAAGCATTGCGAGCTAGGTGAGATGACTTTCAAGACTACAGAAATGATTGAGAGGTTTATCAAGATAATTGAGGAGAAGGCTGACAAGATGTAAGTTTTATCTGCTGTTCATTACAAGATGTGTGTTTGTTAGTCCTGTTTTTCTTTACTCTGGGGGTCTAATGGAAAGCATTCTTTTGAACAGTGATAAGGTATATTATTTGGAAATATGGATACCCACAGCCAAAAAGGAAACCATCAACTTCTTGAAACAAGTAAGCATCTATAATTTGATCAATGTTAACATGCTTTAGATGGTACAAGATTCGTCAATTTCTCTATTTCCTAATGTAGGCAATGGATACTCCGCTATATTTTGTTTGATATACTACTTTTATGTGAACCTTCTATTGTGGGAATTTGAGTAGAGTACGACTGTGCTATGCTGTAAATTGGCATCTAGATGAAAAATAGCCGGAGCCTGCATTAGGCGCTAGCTACTTAGTGACCGGCGTTTCCTTTGAATATACGAGGATTGCCCACACCTGAACCCTCATCTCTTGAGTTGCCAATGTTAGCTTGGTTCGTCGGCTCAAGCTCTCACTAGGACAGTGTGCATAATTACACGCATATGCTTATATCATTTTTTTTTTCTTCAGTTAGGGTTTGCTTCTTGTACCAAAGACCCCGATGGTGAGACAGGATGTGTGACAAGTGAGTCTCCTTCCATAACCCGAATTTTAAATCAGACAATGTTGTCCAGCTGTGTTATCATACCAACAACAAACACTTGCATGTAACTAACCTAAAACTACTCACTATGTTTCTTAGGTTTAACAGTACTCGAGAAAGACTTGTCACAAAACAGAGGACATAACTAGTCTGGTGCAGCAGAAGCCACAACAATCAGAGGCATCTAAAACTGGACTCTTGGTACCTCCTCCTATTAGTCAATTAAGTGAGATTTGAGACAATGATACATATACACGTGATAATAGTGACAACGGTATACAGCGATTCGTGATAAGTAGTATGTCAAGGTGAAAGCTAAGTCTTACATTGTATATATGGATTCATCGTGTACTTCAGTTTTAAAGTTGTTGGAAGTGGTGATGAGTATTCTGCCATCTGGAAGACCTGTTGGTGTTAAGTGAATCTATGGCCATCTTCATCTTGTGTTGGCTACAGACTTTGTTAAGGTGGATTTAGAACTGCGTGATAATTCATTTGAACTGCATTTTTTTGTAGAATATTGATCATCATGTATCGGTACGTCACATACCTATTCTGGTAAATAATTTTCTTGTTCAACCATTTTGTTTTGAACTGAAATCCAGTTTTTAGTCATGAGTCATGATTAATACAATATGTATTCTGCTGGTAATTTCTTTTCCAAATGTAGGGATAGTTACTGTAAGATATAGGTATTAAAGAAGAATGCTGTAGAAAATTCCAGACATCCAGTTGTGGTTCTATTAAAAGCATCACTGGAATAAGTGCCTACTTACACGAAATGATTATCAGAGAGCAAGATTTTAGTTGGCATAATGCTGGCCTAAATCATGAGCCGTCATCATCATGAATTCTATCAACAATTGCCAACATTAGGGTTCCCTTTATTAAGAACTTCCTTTCATTGGAAGATCCAAGTGAATAAGACTATAAAAATTTGAGATCAGACAAGTATTTGCATCCTCTCAGTTAACCTTTTTTCTTTTGCTCTTTCAGTTATTTTCACCATTTTTCTTTGAAAGTACCCAATATTTAGTCCATTGTTTTTTAGATTGGTTTTCTTTGCTCTTTAAAGTCGAGTGATACATGCACGTTAGATTATTTTAGACAGCAGATAATAACGCTCTAGGTATTTGTTTTCTGATCCAAGGTCTCACGCCAGGTTGACATTGCATATGCTAAAACCATAGCAATCGGTTAAGGTGACAATGCTAACATACAGGGCAATTAATCTCTCTTACCCTCGAGCCCAAGAATAGAAATTCGTCGTGATGATGAGATGAGTGTTCGTGATGGCAATACTTAACTATGATAATTATCTCAAAATTGTTGAAATGACACTTACCCTTATAACAAGTGCAATGTTAAGTTTCTTATAAGCTTTCAAAACAGACGGAATTATGTTTTGCATAGACTTATCTTGGTTGTTCAAATTGGTCAATGACATACATTCATGAATACAACTTCCATTATCAACACAAACATAACACAATAATCTACAACTATTCTATTATCAGGATTCGTACTGCAAAACTGTGGACCACAACTCTTTCTTGAAGAGTGATATATAAGATCTTAGCTAGAAAAGGTTAACAGCACCCCTTCAAGGGCCTGAACTATTCACAAATTCCATAGCCTTCTCCTTCACATATTCAACCCTTTCTTCATCGCCACATGATTTCTCATAGTCAAGATACTTCTTAAACAAAAACTGCACAAGGAAGCAACAGTGTCATGAATATTTAAATCAAAAGCGAGCAGAAAATTAATGATCATATAAGTAGGGTGATGTAATGAGCACCTTCATCTTTTTGGCTGGAAGACTTAAACTTGTCGCTCTCTCAAACAATGCACGGATCAGGTCTACGTCTCCAAGTCGAATCTCCTGTTCATGATAAAATTGAAACATTAGGACATTACTTAACAGGAATTATAAATACATGATACAATGGAGCGAGGGCTTACCTGATCTAGGTAGACACTCCACAAGTCTGTTCTTTTGGGGTATTCTCGCAGCATTTCCTCAAACATGGATCGTCCTCTATCCGCCACACCACACTTGAACTCGAGGATTGCACATTGAGAGATGAACTTAATATGCTTATGACGGGGGAGGCAAAGAAGTGCACGCTTGACAATTGCTTGAATTCCATCTTTTCCTTGCTTCAGTAAGTTTTGTACCCGCCTTAACCAGACCTACAAATCCGTAACATGATTTAACACATAAAGATCATTTTCACATTCTCGGAGAGAGACAACACATTAGCATCTCCTAAATATACCTTGCAAGAGTGTTTGAACTTCTTTGACATTTGATCAAGAAGGTCATTTGCTAATTTATGCTGTTCGGTCCTTTCGTACATCCCTAACAACGCTAAATGAACCTTTTTAGGATCACAATACTGCAGAGCTCTTTGAAAGGTCTTTGTGACAGCCTCCTGAAAGATTATCCATCAAAATAGCACACTTAAACAATTATAGATGTAATGAATCAAATGAGTACACTGAAGCAGTTTATCGTTTTTACCTCACGAGGATTGCCATATTCATTTTCCAAATTGAAATAGGCCACCCAAACATTCAACTTTTCAGCCTCCTCTCGAGTGTTTATCGTTCTCAAAGCCCTTTTCACAACACATAGTTAGAGGCAGTCATCAGTCCCAGTGAGGACAGTGAACAAGGAAAAAAATTTACTGAGGACACTTAAGCGTGTAAAGATCAGATTATAAAGCTCCAGAAATAGGTGAACAGCATAGGATTCTGGTCAGATAAACATACCTTTCAGCAATTGAGCGAGCTTTCTCAATATCAGCCAGAGAAAGCATAAAAGCCATGTACTTAATCCAGACAAAGCTACTATTAGGTGAGCTTCTCACAAATTTTTCAAATTCATCAGCAGTCCTAGGTACGTCTTTCTCAAGTAGTCTTTGCTCTGCCGCACTAACTTCTAGTTCCCTGTGCATAAAGTTTGAATGTCAGAATAACTAAAGGTTTGGCAATTATTATCTTTATTCCTAATTCCTAAAGATGATACAACAAACTGACCTCTCTTCCTTCGCTTTTTTCTTTATGGACCTCTTGTTTTTCTCAGCATTGAGGCCTTCCTCATTAACATGCTCCGTGATTCCATTTTCGACGTTATCTAATCTAGAGTCGTCTACATCATCAAGAGTAATCTCTAAAGGAAGAACAGATGCCCCTGATTCTGATTCTTCAATAAATGGGTATACTTCATTAGTGCAATCTTCATCTACAGAAAGGTCACCAGGAATGTCGTTCTCTTGCAGCATCTGAGAGCCATCAGAGTCACTATCAGTGTCAGTCGCTTCAGCGGAATCCTGGTTTAACACAAGGTCAACACCCGCATCATCGTCCAAATTCTTCATTCCAAGTGATATTCGATGTCTTTCAAGGTCCACCTAATGAAGCCACCCATCCAAGAAAATAGATGTCAAATTTGGCATGTTAACGTGAAAATGACGTTAAGTATATTATACATCATTTAGTGAGCAGATTCATCAACGATTCAAAAAGTGTTTACCTTCAGAATCTTTGCTTTTACTTTCTCTCCTGCTCTATATTTGCTGTCAATGTTCTCAATCTGTTCATCACCTAGCTCTGATTTATGGCACAAACCATCCTACAGAAGTATATAAGGATACATAAGAGCAAGGACTATAACATCCCTACACAGCTGAATCAACTCCATAACTCTAATGATAGCCAATGTTCATAAAATATCACATCAGAATATATTTAGAGCAGACATAAGCAACCTATATACTGTGAAGGTCAACATACCATCTCCTATCATGTAGATCATGCATATAACTAAGTAAGGTATGGTATAGAGAATGATTCATATCGAAAAGATGCAAAAGATTTTCTAGCTATCTTTGGTAATAGCTAAAGCAAATGTGCCGTAGGGCAGCCATATTTGCAATCATACTAACCATATTTGTCTGATCGATTGTAATGAATAATCCAAATGTCTCAACTCGCTTAATCCTGCCAGAGATAACATCACCAACATGTAGACTCTTAAAATCACCCACGTCTGATTTCGAAGACCTATTTGCAGAAGACCCTGTCTTTAAGCTTACTTCAACTCTCTTTGACAAAGGTTCGACAGACAACACCCTACACGTAATTAATCTCATTAGATATGGAAATAACCATATAGATCATTAGGACTATTCACGGGTTTAACATGTACTTACTTGCCATTTACAAGTTTTCCCACGGGAAATTCTAACTCAGGGTTTTCAATGAAACCGTCACACAAGTTTGAAAGAAGAATTTTTGCATCTACCTTCCGGGAGAGCATAATAAAACAGCCTTTTGGCATTAAATTCTTAACATAGCCCTACAAGAGATTCGAAAAAATATATATATCAGAGTCCAAACCCTTTCACGGAGAGATCCAATAAAACTATAGGAACAGAGTCCAAATAATAAGAGATAAATCACGAAACTGAATAGCAAAAGCAATCTATTAAAGATAATTTCCAATCACGAAACTGAATAGCAAAAGCAATCTATTAAAGATAATTTCCATCCTCTCTTCAAATAGCAACAATGGTACAATTCAAATGGAATTGGTACCTGGTACCAGCTATTTCTTAATATACTTATTGAACTGTGTTAAATTTAATGCACAGCCCATTGCAGAAATCACTTGAACTGTACATGGCTCATGTTATAATTAAAACATGATAAATTAAGAGAATAAACTTTAACTTTTTCTGATTGTTGGTATAATTATGACTTAAAAGAAGTGATATAAATCTATTCAAAGGCTGTGTGCTCATTCACAGATACGTGTTCCATGCTCTTGAGGCTATCACTTGGTATCAATTTGAAAGCTCATCCCGTCAATATTTAACTCAGCTAAACAGACATAATCATTGAATATCTTACCCATTATCACTTATACGATCAACTATACTGATTTCAGCCAAGTACAGCCGAGTAGCCAACTAGAATGTAGCTTATGTGGTAAGTTACACAATTCTACTGTCTTTCTGAGTAGAGTTTCATTAAGCTTAAACCACCTATGCAAATTATCTAATAAAAGTTTCCAATCAAGAATCGAAATCAACATAACCAACATATACTAAACGTATTTATTCCACCATAGAGTTATAATTCATACCTGTACAACCATATCTGGATGAAGCTCCTCTATCCTTTCAAACCGCTTGTTAGAATCCCTAAGAATCATAAACACAGATTCTTATTTCCCAAGTGGAATAATAATGAAACTCCTACTGTCAACAAAGACTTCATAAACAAATTACAGGAAGTAGAATTCACAATGCGACTCAAAAACCTAAACAAGAAATGCAAGTACACAAAAGATAATTGAGAGCAATGTGCAAGATGAAAGACTAACAATGAAGCTTGCCTGCCTTAATGCTGTTGCTTTTACCCATCTAACCCTATATCCATATCCATGATGATTAAATGAAACATGGGAACAAGATTTTTTGCTTTCCAGGAAGTTCATAGGTAATTGAGCAACACATTCTTGCAAGAACTTCAAACAAAGTACTTACACAGAGAGAACTTCAAACAAAGTACTTACACAGAGTATGCAAACCAAGAAAGAAAAATTCGCATGGACATGAGATGAACTTTATGTTATAGCTTTTTACTTATGTATACTAGTAAGCATAGACATGATTTATGTATAACCTAAAATACTGACCCAAAACTGTGCAGATATAAATGACTAGAAGTTAAACACTTACACATCATTATGGAGTTCTGAAGTGTCCCGAGTCTCAATCTTTAGTAAAGACGCACGTAATGACAAATCAAAGTGAGCGGTGCCCTTAAGAGAGCGACCAATTTCTAGGACCTTATACTTGACAATCTGCCCTTCCTGGTATCCAAGAAGTGGGTTCGGCGTCCAACTATCTGTAAGTTCAGTAAAATGAACCTTTCCAAAGAGATGAGGTCCGATTTGCACAAGCAGTCCACCAGCACCTGGAAGTATTTTTGTAATTCTACCAGCACGCACATCACCTTCATGTACATGTTCGCTAACATTCTCAAGAGCGTCAGTATCAAGAGTTCCTTTAACTGATAGGGGGTGCAAAATCAAGCGTAATAAATTCTTCTCTTTGTTTACACTTAAAATATGACCAGTCACACCTTTCCCAACAGGAAAACGCTTTTGGATATCACTGAGTTCAGAAGGTTCAGTCGCACTGTCTAGAAGAAATAGCTTAGCCATAATATGACGCGACACTGTTAACCAGACCCACTCATTGTCCACCTTAACAACATACCCAGTAATACATTTTCCAATTGAAAAATCAGACTCCTCAGTCATCATCAGCTTGTCCTCTATTTCTTTGGGTCCTGGAAAAGTATTACAAAGATATACATTTAAAACATAGAGAAAAAAAGTATGCCCCAGAGAAGAAAAAATTAGAAAAAAAGTATGCCCCGGAGAAGAAAAAATTACAAGATAGCAAGAAAAAGAATTACTACATATCTATCTATAAAACAAACCATAGGAAATTTGTATATAATACAGCTATGCATGGTTATCAAAAGTATTATACAGTATAGTAATTATTATTTATTACCTGAAATCAATGACGGTCGGATGGAGAGTTCCCATTGGGTCTTTTTACTCTTCTTATCTGATGGACATGGCTTTTCAACGACTCTTGCTGTCAATACTTGCCCAACTTTAATTTTACTAAATGCACCCGCCACAATTTGATCATCACTGGCCTACATCAGTATGTAAAATCGAGTTCTAGTAAAACACCTTAAACTAGAATGTAAAAGCATTGACAGTTAACTATATAAGTCAGGAAAAAATATGCTCACCTCTGTTATATGCACTCTTCCATGGAAATTGACACCAAACTTCAAACGCAATTCCAGAGGCTTTATGTCGGTAACCTGTCCAAATATATATATAAAAATAAAAAACATATTGAGAAATTGGTTTTCGAAAAATATGTGAAAGAGCAAGTATGGAGAAACTATACCTCTGCCTCAACCAGTGAGCCAACAGTGTAACTGGATTTTTTCTTGGCCCTTTTTGAGCTGGAAGTCTCAGCTACCTCCTTTTTCAGAAGCAATAGAACTCTCCCAGTCGCAGATGAGCTAGGAAGATCTCCAACAGTGGCAACCACACTGCAGTTAATAGAACGAGCAAAATGTAAAATAAAAAAAAAAAAAAAGACATGAGATATTAGGGGGCGACACATGCGCTGAGGCATTGGGCAACAAGACCATGAACACCTCAGGCAATTAACATCTTTGAAATATAGGTAAGCATTGTCTCTATTCCGAGAAGAACATCACTATCATGGATTTAAGACAGAAATTTTGGAAATATGCAAACCTTTGGCCATTCACAAAATGTTTGTTCGGAAGCTTCTGCGTATTATAGTCAGCTATTGATGCATAACCTATGGCATGATTAGAATCTGGTATGGAGAGAACCTACAGTCGATGATAACGAAGTTCAGATAGCATATCAGTTGAAATGCATCATAATCATGTATGCCCTGTCAAGAATAAGAATGCCAGAAAGCTTTACAAGAAAGCACTTACCAAGTAGTTTTCTTTGACAAGCTCTACAATTGCATTAACAGTTTGATGCAACTCCATTTCCATTGATTTATCTCTCTTTCGTTTCTAGAATAGATCAAAGACGTGGACATTAGGAATTGAGTAAACACAATACATAAGTAAAAACTTCTTCTTTGGACACATTACCATATTCTTTCACATTAAAAATACTCATTTACAGGAATTACAAAATTCAATTTCCAAATTGGTTTTTTTAATCTCCCGATTAAAAATACGCAAATTGGTCTTTATCTTATATAGGTGAAGTGATGCTTAACAGAGACCAGAAAAGCGTAGTGACAAAAGTTTATAACAGTACATTTGTACAAGAAATAATTGTCTGTTATAAGTCCTGAAGAATTTCCATAAAACTGATAAATGATTAAGTTTTACCTTCTTTGAGGCCTTGTTATCACCACCATCTTCTTTGACCCGACAAACCAACTCAGGTTTGAGAGACAAATCTACAAGGCGCTCAGACTTATTAATGTCAAGAACAACAGCACGAACAATTGACCCCTTTTCAACATTCGTTCCACCTACTGAAAAGAATGACACAAAATGACACAAAACTTATTAGAGACACAAGAAGGCATAAAAAGTTTACACTGACAGTACACATCAAGAAATTGGATTCAAATGCATGAAAAGAAGGGGTCGAAAAAGGAAAACCTACACTGATAGTGAGTAATAAAACCAAAAACATCAGTCTGCTGCTTAAAGCGAAGTACAATCCCAAATTCCTTGGTCTCGTGAATCACTCCTTCAACCATACTCCCTATATTGAAATTTTCCACCCATTTGGAATCAATAGTTTTGGAGTCCGCCATTTGCAATTTAGCAATCTGCGCCATAATTAGACAATTATCAGTACAACTATTAATGAGTATTACATGAGCAAACATAGCACAAAACTGGGTGCTACATATAGGGGAAAAAAAGAACAAAATCAGCGGGAGCTGTTATAGTTTAAAATATATAAATAGGTAATGCTAAATTTTCTGTTAGTGATCAATGACCAGATAATAAAAGTTGTTAGTCTCAGCACATGAAAGACAATGAATGAGCAACTTTCTCTTGCACAGAAAAAAAATCAAGAATCTTCATCTCTTTTAATGCAATAATGCAGTAATTAAGAGAGCACAAAAAAAATGAATTATATGTATTACCTTCTCCTCCAGAAGAAAATATCCCTGAATAAAGGACGTGTCGGTTGAAAAGCAAGACGACTGCTTCAATGAGAGTGTTATTCTACTTGTGTCACAGTTAACCTGAAAGTAACAGCAACCAGATCAAACAACAGCAAATTATTGAAATTTCTAGATATGCACGTCTCCTATACCAAGTTTAGTCCACTTACAGTTTCGACATGACCTCGTACAGACTGTCCTATGTCAAAGGCTTCAGACATATCAATTCTTTGGTCATCTAGAGCCTACAAGAAAATCAGGAAGTCAGTCCAAACATCATGATAACAGAGTACTAATATAGTATATAAACCACAGCAAAACCTAAGCATTTACTTTATTTTTAGGAGAGAATCCAGTCAGCCTCCCAAGAAAACGAACAAAACAGCCACCTTCAATCGTGTTGCAGACATATCCCTGATTATCAAGAAAACAGATGTCACTTCTACAAACTTAGCAAGATGACTAAGCTTATACCCTACAAAGAGAGAAATTAACCATCGGTAATCAAACAATCATATCAAGCTTCTCACATGGATAATAGAATGAGGATGAGTCTGTGCAATATCTGAAGGAAGCTCTGTAGCAGAGTTAATAAGAGAAAGTTTCGCAGAGAGTATCAAACTGTTGCCATCAACATCTGCAAGTAAATGACGGAAATATCAAACCTAAGAAAAAAAGATTATGATTCTTTAATAGACTGAAATAATCTCACCTCCGTACCATGGCTCACCCAAGTTTGCACGTGATTCTAACTACGTTATGTAAGATATGTTTGCCGAGTATGTATACATATATCTTCTAAATGTACAACGTATTGAAGCAATAATTTGGAAATTGTTGAAAATTGTGAGCTTACCTAGAACCACAAGTTGATCAAATTCATGTCCAGGCTTCAACACAGACTTCATCAAAGTAGTGTGTGCTACAAAGTAAACAAAAAACTAGCATAAATAACGCTTCAAAAGATACAACATCCAAACTCCAAAAACTAATGAAAAAAGGTACCTTGGTGGTCCGCCAAATGTTCAATGAGAATTGTACCCTTCAAATAACCTTTAGAGTTCACTTTCACAATAACTGCATTAGGAGTCAAGCGCTCAACAACACCGGAAACCAAGCTACCCAACTTTAAAACAGCTTCTTCTGATGTTCTGTCAGGATGGAGTCAAGAAAAGAATATTAAGCTGGAGATATTACTAACTTTAAAGATGGAAGTGGTAATATTTTGGAAAGAAAATACCGGTAACAGTAAAAACCATTTATTATGTTTCTTATAATATGAAAAAAATAAATAAAATAAAGGATTCTCTAGTTGAACTGAGGCACCTAATACAAGAATTCTAATTCAGCTCAAAATATAAGCTTCTGCGGATATGCGAAGCGAGAATTTATCGGTAAGCATTTTGAACTCTAAAAGCATATATATAAGCTAGCAGAGAACTTAGATGGAGGTGTGTTGTTTAAAGAACAGTAAGGCAAGGCATTTTCCGTTGGAAATGAGCAACATTGTCTCACATTATGACTTTAACAAGTTATCAATTAGTACTACTACTTTAAGTTAAACATACTAACCTAGTGCCCTAAAAAACAAAAGGCAAATGTATGTATTGTCTCATCTGTACTATAGTAGCCTCCACTTCGTTTAATCCACTCTAACACTTGTGCTTGAATAGCATTTGTATCCAGATTTTTTGTCCCAAAGGTAGTATACTAAAAAGTCGTATTTATATACGCCTTGATCAGAGTAGAAATCTTTAACGCCCAAAGCCAAAAGGCTAACCTTCAAGGCTACTGGATACCAGGCATAACCCATTGATTTGGCATAAGAAGTTTGTAAAAAGGTTTGTAAAAGAAGAGTCAACCCTCATACACACTGAGATTTGGCCCCTTCATACACATACGCATGCGTAGAATTTAAACACATTGGGAGAATGAAAGTGAACCTTGTTGAAGACATAAGGAAACTAATGTTGATCCTCCGGGAAGAAGGAGCTGCACTCATTACCCTACATTTCACAACTTGTCCAGCATGATACATTGAACTTGCTTCACAGCCCGGGTCTAATCCAAGTTCAGATCTGATTAAGAGAGGAAACAATTAGCTAAAGAAATGATAATGAATTGAAGAAAAATATCAAATAATATATTCCAAGTCCTGAATGACAATGGTCAAATAATTACCAAAAAGACAAGGCAGAAAAGTTGCCTAGTTATGTTCATGAAAAGGGCAAAGTGGTTATACTTCACCCACTGACTAATTTCATATACAGATAATAATTGGTATACTAAATAAACGTGATGAAATCATAAGTGTAGATGTGATTTCATTGCATAGCTCTGATTAAGATAATTACACAAACGAAAAAACAGAAGAATGAAACAAAATGACATGTATGCAAGTTTGAGCAAGGAATTAGTTATATAGTGCAACTAACCGGGGAGCAAATCCCTGCACTCCATTGTAAAATTTCACAAAGCACCCATATGTTTCAACTTTTGAGATCCATCCATGAGTCATTAGTCCATCTGTAGCATCATCAAATGAACTAAGAATAGCAAGTTTTGATTTGACCTGAAAAGGAAACAGTACAAGATAGGAGGAAAAGAAAAATTATGAGACTTCCAAAAAAGGGTGAAATGCTGAGGAACCGAAGATCAACCAACAGCAAGTAAATAACAAGGAATTCTAAGTCAACAACAACACAAGAAACAAATCATACAAGAGTTTTTTTGTGTGTGACTGTGATGAGCCTGGACTTGAAACCTAGCACTCGAAAAGTTAAATCTGCTCCAACCTACACAGAACAATTGCCACAATAAACAAGTTAACAATTGGTTCATTTCACGCACACAATGCTGCAAGGAGTTAAACAGACAATGAGAGTAATTTATAGTAAGAAAAAATACTTTGAATTTCTTCCCAGGCTTTGGGACTTCAAGTTCTGACATGTGTGAAAGAGGACAAAGTGCCTTCACACCAGTTGATAACTGCACATAAGCACCAACTTCCCTGACAGAGGTTACCTTCCCCTTGACCACCATACCAGGCTTGGCATCTGAATGAGTGAAAACTGATCCCACAAAGGCACTAGCCTGAATAAAAAATGTAGAATAAAATTAAGACACCACACTTTGAATACTGAACACTAAAAGAACTAGACCGGCATAACAGAAGCAGAATGCAAACATTAAGCGGTTCAAAACAATAGATATACAATTGCTAGCAAGGGGTTACACCTTGTAATCTGCATAAATTTGCAACTATTGCATGGGATATAAATCATTTAATCCAGGCACCGACAATATTAACCCCCTAGTGGATAAATTCCCTTTATGTGATTTTAAGGCCTCTAATCTAATGTGCACCTCATGCAGAGAAGGTACATTAAGGGCAAGACACAACCTTTAAGATACCCAATGCAAGTCCTTCCAAGTGCCTGAATCCTAGAATTCGAGCACGGACAGTATTCCCCTCCTTGTACTTTTTCTCCAGGTTCCGAACTTCCTCATCAGCCACATCAGATATCTAAAGTTAAGAAAAGAAAAGTTTCAGAACAGCAGGCATGGTCTAAGCGGTCATAAACACAGGGAAATATTAACAGAAAACAGAAGCAATGATACAAACTTACACTAACGTATGCCGGAGTTGGTACTGGAGTTGAAGGAATCTCTAGCAGCACGCCCAAACCTTTATCAACTCTAACCACACGGGCGCTTTCATAAATATCACCAGTTGTAACATGCTAGAGATGAACCACATTATTAGACAGGCAACAGAAGACATTGATAAAAATCACAATCTCAACCATTATAACATAAATGTGTGCAACTGTGATGTGAACATATCAAATACCAGCTAATGGTGATGATATTGGTGCAAAATGAATCACTGATCAACTTCTTCTAGGGTCACTAAACAGGCCAAGTTGGTGACATCCATATTCTGATACCTTTTGAGCTGAAATACACCCTAAACTTGCCTTTTGACTCGTAAACTCCATTAATGTGGAAAATATTAAAATACTTGTCTTTTTAATCTCATGTAAATTATTTTAAAACGTCCTACAGAAAGTTTTTGATAGCAAATGAAGCAGAAGATACGATGCAGTTTAAGTCCATTAAGCAACATCAAGGACATCATGACAGATTACGAGTTTGGCAGAGTTGCTTGCATGGGAAAATTCCATATACTGAATATGTGCAGCAAGAGCAATTAGTTTCTTATTATAGTCAAGTAGACTTACTGAAGGAGGAGCTTTATTATGAACAAGGTTATGGTTCATGGTGAGACCAACAGCCCTAGTTGATGGATCGATAAATAATATCCGAGCGTTCACCTGACCCGAAATAAACACCAATCAGACAAAAATGCAGGAACTTGTGCATTATTCATACCGAAGTCCAATTAGCAAGTTGCATGTGGAGAAATATTGATACCTTCTTATTTTGTTCATAGTCATCTTTCCACGTTCTAGTTGGAAAAGAATTTTGCAAATGAAAAACATCGGCCTGTAGAAAATATTAAACGAATGTGAGATGATACAATCAGCAACTTCAATAGATGAGCAATGGATAAAGACCAACAAGTTAAAAAAGCTAAGATCTTACAGTTCCTGTGAAATAAGTAAGGAATGATAACATAATCCCATTTTCAAGGGTGGACTTCACACGAGCATTTATCATCATGCCTGGAACGAGCAGATCAATTGAAATTCCCTTAAGATCCTTTGTCTGTAAAATAATGACACGTTAAATAAATACTAGATAATCAATATACAGAGTAGACAGACAGAAAACAAGCACGAAAGTATGAATAATATTAGACGATATCAGGATATGAAAGAGGCAAAAAGCCTACCACGCATTTAGACACAGTATCAGGGTCAGAACTCAAGTGAACAACCCTACGAGCCTTATCAAGGCTCTTAACGACTCCTTGTAATAATTGCCCAGCATTTCTCTTCATCTCGACTCCATCTGAGAAAAAAATAGAATCGCGAAATTAAATATACATATATACTAGCCAAAACAATGTCTGGCAGCTATGAAGCATATCAATGCTCGATAACAAGGTAAACAAACTACCAATTACTTAATAGAATTACAACAAACTAGATTATCCAGTATATTAGATATAGACCATAAAAATATGTGGTGTTCAAATGTAAAAGAAGCAGGGTTTTTCATTTTAAAATCCACTTTCCGTGTTTAGGGATACATGAGCAAAACCCAACCTCGGATGATGATGAGCATCCAATTGCTAGGAACCTATTTTCGGGATTCAGCATTTTCTCTAGCAATACAAAAGAAAAAACACAAATAATCAAGAGAAATGGATGGTTAATTCACATTTTATTCACCTTTACTCTTTTTTGGGAGAAAACCAGTAAATGAAGAAGGCCCGAAATGAAGAATGTAACCATGGTCTTCAATGCTTTTCACGTACGCCATTAACACCTGTAGATCATGTAAAGGTAAACAGAAAAATCAAATTCAACCCAACACTGGTTTTATACAGTGCAAGAGTAAGTCTGGAAGTGCTCAGATCTGAAAACGCTATTCAAGGTGCTCCTGCAGGTTAGCCACACAACATTTTCTAAAACAACAAAAATTAGTATTTTCCCGTATTCCTAATGGGAGAGCGAACAACAAAGCATATAAGTTAATGTGTTGACCATCTAAAGTGCAAAACAACTTTGCATACTCAGCCCCCTGATATAATGAGTAAGAACTTACCATTCCTTCTTGTATCGCATCCCACGTCAAGTCCTTATGCAATACAGCAAGCCGCAAAGAAAGCCAGATCCTTTTCTTCCCTTTGCCCGGAACTTTATCTTCGTCCACTTGTATGACGACGCAGGATACGAGTTCACCGGCATGAAATATGCTGGATAGAAAGTTACCTTCCGAATCCTGCATTAAAACATCATATATGAGCAAAATTTATCACCCTCTCTCTAACTATATTTTCTTTATCACCCTCTTTCTAACTATATTTTCTTTCTATAATGATACTAGCCAAGTCTTTCAAATGCAGGCAAGCTAATACCTTAATTTCATTTTCTGCTATAAGGTCAGATGCCTCATTTGCTCGAACCAGTCCGCGTAATCCACCTGGGAGACTAACTGCTATATCTTTCTCGTTCACTTCGGCAATAACACCCCAAAGCTTCATTCCAGGTGCAACATTCTGAAAATTCAAAGTAACTTATAAGTTCCACGCACACTACACACTAAAATCAATACTTCAACTGTGTGTTGAGCAAGTAACCTATGAGTTAGTCTGTTCATTTACAGAAACTGCTAAACATTCGACCTAGGTCAAAATAGTAAAAAGACATAAAGTAACTTATTGATTGTATACCTTCAAAGTGATTCTATTAGCAAACTTAGGTAACTTCCCAGCAATGCCGTCGCCAAAAAGAGAACCAAAATCGTCATCCTCAACTGTATTCTTTTTCTGCCTTTTATTCTGCCTTTTTAACTCTCTATGTTCCGTTGCAAACTCGGCATCCACCTCCGCACGGATTTCAGCCTCTTCACGTCTACTCAGAGTACTTCCTCCTCCTACAAGTTCAAACCAGAATAAAATTTACTTAAAACCTAATATATTACAAGTGTAAACCTTACAAATCATACTGTACTGAGATTTGGTGTAGCTAAGAAAATGACAAATATCTTACCACGAGGGAAATCAGGAGCATCGTCTTCAACTTGAGGAATCAAATCAGGAGTTTTGGTAGAATCTTTGGATTTCTGTTTAGTTTTGGGTGTTTTTGATGAATCCCCTGATTTTCTCTTTAGGGATTTATTTGGAGGTCCCGCCATAGTATAAAATTTTACAGAGCTTCTAAAGAACCCTAAGGAAATTTTAAGAGAGAGTTTATATTGTTTTCGATGGAGGCGGTGATATGGTGGGTTTAACGTTTAAGGGTTTAGGTTTCTCTTGCGCGGTGAGTCGTAGACTTTGGTTTGTCGGTTTGACAAGGCCGACCGTGTAATAAATTTTTGCTCGCGCACTAGTGTTGAGTTAACTACGGATCTTCGGAAATAAAGATGGTTGATTGATGCTGCCTATGACTGCCGAAATCTAGTATCCGAGGAATCATGTAAATATTTTGGGGCAAAATTTTCTGATTTGTATTACCAATAGAATGAATAAAAAAATTGACAACGCATAATAAACATGAGATTCTGTATATTAGTCAATATTTTTTGTGACATGGCACGTAAAAGAAAATTGGTTTGTGTTTAGTCGCGAACAAACTTCAGGAATGAAACCAAAATTAAATGTCACTGCAGAGACTTGGGTACTAGAGACTTGGTAAAATTAGATGTCATTGTAGTACAGTGGTAAAGTCGTTTGGTGGGGATACCAGAGACTTGGGTTCGAAACTCGTCTGCATCGGGGTGGGGGGATTTTTCTTTATTTATTTGCCTAGCTACCCTACCTGGGCTTGTAGGTAGTGGGCTTCGGTCCAACCTTTAATATAACCTTTATATTCAAAAAAAAAAAAAAAAATGAAAAATTAGAATTTTTATGTTTTCTGATGAAATTTTCTTCCTAACCAAGTAGGTTGCAAAGAAATTTGTGAGTTATCAAGTGGAGCCAATGTATCCACTGCAAGTAAGGTAGCACCACTAGAGATATATCCCTAGACACAAACACAAGTCGATGTACTAAATCCACAACCAGAACAACCACCGACCTTTCAACAGTCGTAGCTTTAAGTATCTCTTTTCTTTTGTTTTTAAGAGGCAAAAAGGAAATTTCATTGATGAAAAAATGGGGATAAAGGAATGTACTACCTACAAGAAAGAATGTACAAGACTGGAATGAACTGGTGATCCATTTTTGTAACATATGATTTTTTAAATTTTTTTTCAAAATTCTTGATAGCAAAGGACTAAGAGTAGATGAGATATCTCACCGCATTGATGAGTCGATTAGCAGTTTTGGTTTTTTAAGTCCAGACCTAGCATTACGCTCACACCAAATGCTTTACATCATGGACGGATCAAGGGGGTGCCAGTGGGACCCACTAGATTTTAGTTTGTAAGAGGAAAAGGGGTGGTTTATTAGTAATGTTTTGTGTTTGTGGGTGCATTTTTATATGGCACAAGTGAAAAATTTAGGCTAAGGAGGGTGCATTTTTGTTTTGACCCCAGGACTGAAAAGTCTTGGGTCCGTCACTTTACATGATTGCAGCAGGTACCATATTCCACACTTCAATGGAAGAAGCAACATGCACAGAATCTGAAGATTATCTTTAACCACCTCTATCAACTTCTTTATAAATAAATTGATGAAAAGACTAGTTTTGCTCGCCATTCATCGCCAATTCAAAATTAAATTCTTCTTTTTTCCTTCTAAACAATGTTGGTAGCCTTAGGTTTGATAGAACCTTGACAAAAAAATATCCACCATTGTTTATTGCACGTGAATCCACTTGATCCACGAATCATTTCAGTAATTTATTCAATCTCTTAGGAATTTGATATTTTCATTGATTTTGAATGGTGAGCAAGACTAAAAAACAACCAGAAAGTTTGTCATGGATTCACGTTCATTATATTCACAACTAAAAGAAGTTATACAAAAACTTAAATATGTATCAAAGTTATATATTTCCTCTTAAATTCAAGTTCCGAGATTTTTCAATGATGTTTTGTTGTGTATAAACACAACAAATTGAATCAAAGAGAGAGATAATTCTGCAGAGAGGCTGCCTCTTAAGTAAACGTGGTTTTATATTAAAAAAAGATGAAAAAATAGCAATATCCTTACAATTTTATATCGACTAACCCTATCGCCTTCACCCAATGGATGCGACGCCTTTCGCTTATCCCAGCTGGCACCTCCAGAAAAAAAGTAATCCGCAAGGTATTCCCCTGTGCCGAGTAAGGAGGGACAAGTAAGCGTCTCAAAATCGAAGCAAAATGGGCGCTCTAATTAAGAAAATCCCTTTCAAGCGAAACTGAGGTAGTCGAGGACCTATGCGATCCCTCTGGGCGCTACTCTCTATATAAGAGGAGCTATTCCTAAATCGATCAATCTGGGCAAGGCCCGCCGCTGGTCTTGCATTAACTTCTCACGAAGTGACACTAGGGTTAATCTAATAGTTGACACAAACTACTAGATAATAGACACAACCTAACATACACCAAAAAGGATAGGGGCAACCTACAAAACAGGGCATCAGTTGCTACTCTACTAACAAGCATATGACATTGCCTCTTTCTCCGCAACATTCTAGTCCTCGAGGATATAAATCTGTAAAGTGGGCATAGATGATAAAGGAGTCTTCCCAAGTAGCACTTTCAGGTGTTGAAATTGTCCAATGAATCCAAAATCGAGGAAATTGCATTATATTTCTATTGGTGATCCTGGAATTCAAGACTCACAATGGTTGAGCAACAAAATGACCATCATGATCAACCAGGAGTAAGTTCGGTGAAAGAATATGGTTTATGCCAATATTCTTCTTCAACTGGCAAACATGAAAGAGTGGATTATACAAGACTTATTTGGCAACTGCAACTTGTAAGCAGCAACCCTATCTTCTGTAACACTAGAAATAGACCAAAAGTATTTTGGTGCAACCTTGAAATTTTTCCTCAATGTTACAGAGACATGTCTATATGGTTGAAGTTTAAGGTAGGCAAGATCTCATACCTCAAATTGCATGTTCACATTCATCCTCTCTTGTGCTTTGTGTAGTGCTTCTTTAAAAATATCCATCACTACATCTTTTTGCCTTAAATAGTCTTTTACGGCAGCTACATAAGTAAATCAGTAGATGGGTATGCGAAGTGAGGAAGAGTATACCCATAGAGATCCTTAGAGTAACACATTTTTAGGCTAGTATACTAATTGGTATTGTACCACCATTATGCTAATGGTAACCAAGAGTGTCATTTCTTATGATGATGACCAGTCATACATCTAAGATAGTTCTCAAGCCATGAATTCACTTATTCAATTTGCCCATATGTTCGAGGGTGTTATGTTGTGCTCATAATTAGACTTGTAATCAAAGCCTTGAACAAGTCTTGTCAAAAAATTTGGTAAAAACTTTGTCTTAATTTGTTATATTCAACGGAAGTTGGTAGTCCATGGAACTTGAAGATAAGATGAAGAATTCTTTGGCCACATATGAGAAGTGTAAGGATGTTCAAGACCAACACAACGATTGTACTTAGTCAATCTGTCAATTACTACCACCAAAAAGTGTGATCTCTCCTTTGTTTCTTTTTTCATACCTGGCCAAAAAAGTAGGTCCTTACATACACATAAATGGCTTGAATACCATAATGGCGTCCGGCAGCTGAGGAATGCAAAGACTCCAAACTTGTGACCTTATGTGCTTGTTACATCGCACATAGATCCTATTCTTGTACCTCATAATTCCTTCATTGTAAGTGTAAGGAGAGTCAGTTGAGGAGAGATTAAGAATTGAGCAATAAGTTGTTGAGCTTTCTCATGCTCAACATAACTGTTCATGAGATTTTTCACCCAAACTGGAATGGACACAAAAAATGATGATATTGCACTCAACTTAAGAATGGATTGTTCTTGACAATGCATCTGCTACTTTGTTGTCAACACCCTTCTTATATCTAATTTCATAGTTAAATCCCACTAACTTCATTAGCCATTTCTGCTGCAAAATTGTGGTAATAGTTTGCTCTAAGAGAAAGTTTATGCTCTATTGATCGATTTTAATGATAATGGTTGCCTAAGGTAATGCCTTCATTTTGTAACTGCTTGAACATTTGAAAATAACTTCTCTAGTAAGTAAACAGTGCACATGCCCTTGGACCCAGTGGTTTACTAAAATAAACAATGGTTTTCCCTTTTTGCTTTAATACAACCCCTAACCATTGTCACAAGCATCAGTCTCCACGATGAATTCCTTTGAAAAATCAGGTGGAGATGGTGTGAGGGCATAATTTCGTCGAGCCATGTGTCATCAACCAAGAAAAGAAGAAAGATAACGAAGCATGAATGCGAAGCACATGAAAGTCCAATCGTACAAACTATTGACTACCAGTCGAAGGAACCTCCTCGATCCAATTACACCATCGAAGTAAATACTTTGTTCGAGACCAAAGCTCCTCGAAGTACAGATCAAGCTCGAAGATGATACCATCGAAGAAGTAAATCGCTACGCTCGCCACGAGGAAGAAGACTATAGCCAAAGCCACTTTACGTCGATAAGATGAGACGCATCGCGACTACCATTGCTTAATGGTTAAAGAAAGGGTATTGTAGTAATTTTCTATGTAAATTTCCTCTATATAAAGGAATCTTCACCAGGGATAGAGGGATCTTCTCTTTTACTTTCTCTCTCTTCCTCCATCTCCTTTACTCACTTTCTTCTCTACACTCAACTAGAACTAGAGCTTTCTCTAATGGAGTTTTGATGTAATCAAACACCAAACAAATAATAAATTCGTGATGTAGGATGCATTCATCGCTCTGAACACGTTAAACACATCGTGTGTCATCTACTTTATGTTTTGCACCACATTTACACATCTAGAATTCATATTTATAATACATAGATCTAATGGTTGTGAGGTATCTAATCTCTTAGCAGATTGTATACCTTTACAGATAATGCCATAACTTGTTTTAGTTTGCAAAGCAGCAGTAACAGATGGAGACTAATGTATCCGTACCTTGCACAAACTTTCTGAAGTACCATGTTGTTTTAGGGTAAAAACAATAAAGGGGTGAAACGGTAAATATATAAATTAATGGTATATGTGTGTGATGTTGGATGTGGGTGCCAAAAATCAAGTTCGAACACGGCTAGCCTAAATCAAGAAGATTGACCATTCCAGCGGTTCAGTCTTAGCAGGAGGATCAGGGTTGGTTTAAGGGAGGGAAACGAATGATAAGAAGATGATCAAGTATAATCCGATGAAGATTGAATTACAGTTTTGGGGTGTTTATCGGGCTTTGTATCGTTTATGCTATTCATTTTAGGAAGAAGGTTATTTCTCTTAGAGAGTTATTGAGAGAAATTGTTGTATCAAAAGTGAGAATATAGGTAGCTATTTATGGCGACGAAGTAACACTTGATCCGCAATTAGTGTAAAGGATTAGGCTATCTAGTATGCGGGGACATGGTTTGTTTGTCGAACAAAGAAAGACCAGGAATTCCACCAACTTTCCTTGATAATAGCCACGTTTCCTAATGTTAATTTTTATTTCCTTTATCGTAGACCACTAAACCAAAACCCTAATTTGTATCCCCTATGCGACTTAATTGTCTTTCACGTATTTGACATGCATGTTGCAGTAGTATCTGCTTCTAGTCAAGTTGACGAAGAATAGATGGTGTTCTTGCTAGAATGGTGGCTCATCTGAGCGAGGCCTGAGAGATAGGGCTGACTAAACCTTGGTTGTTGGCCATGACTTGATGAGTCGTACCCCTGACTAGGGATTCTATTGGAGATATAAGTTGAAACTAGTTTAGATAAGATAAGTTCTGTTGATATGTGTTTTAGATAATCCATGAAGAGCGGCTAGCGAGGAAGACTTTTAGAGATTGTCGACGGTATAATTTTCTCCAGCTGTAAAAGTGTGAACACATGAATATAGGGATATTACTGCTAGTCAAACCGAGGTTGAAGCAAACCCTAGAAGTTAACGTAGAATTCGTTAACTAGTGGGACCCGTGTTGAGCTTTTGACTAGTTCGTAGGTGCGGACTTGCGATGAAGATGGGCTCATATATCCAGATGTGGACTTGTTGATGAATACGGGCACATTTATCTAGATGCGAACTTTTTGATGAGCATGAGCTCACCTATCCAGTGTGCTAGGGTTCATGAGAGAACATCGACTAGTTATTCACATGGGGCCAGCAAGTGAATAAATTGGATGAGCCTGAGCCGACTAGCATCCATATTTAGTGGGGGATTGGTGCCACTATACGACTCGGGCTTATAGAAAAGCAGCATATAGCCAAAAAGCGGCCAGGGCTCAAGGGAAGCAACAAGTACTAGTCAGTAAGTAACCTGCCAACAAGTGGTAGGGGCTCACATAAAGCAATTAGGGCTCAAGAAAAGAACATATTGAAAACTTAGACCAATTATACCATGTGTGTGTTTGTTAAAAAATAATTTAACTGCATAATTGTTCATTATTCTTAAAGAAGAATACCCTTATGCTCGAAGGAAATACTCAACTTTGACAAGTTAAACAACACATCATCAAGGCTCTCAACCAGTTTATTCCAAGCACCATGTCGCAACCACCAAGTGGTAATAATCTCAAATTTTCACAAAAAGAGTACCCCTGCATACTCCAATTCAATTTAGAACATATACATGTGTTCACTATCCTTTCAGCATTAGCAACAGTCATCAGCATGCTGTGAGCAGTAGGTTCAATTGTGCACCTCAAATTGTTAATCAAATCAGAGTCAATGAAACTATGAGTACTACCAGTATCTATAAACACTTAAATAGTTTTTTTTCTTAATAAAACCAGGAGTTCTTATTGTGTTTTCATTAATATTAGTTTTCAAAGTATGCAAAGAGATTTCTATGTCACTCTCTATTGAAGAGTCAGACCTGTCATCAGTATCAACCT
The DNA here is from genome assembly GCA_023529015.1 of Papaver nudicaule. Lineage (NCBI taxonomy): Eukaryota > Viridiplantae > Streptophyta > Magnoliopsida > Ranunculales > Papaveraceae > Papaver > Papaver nudicaule. The sequence continues at coordinate 28,944 of JAJJMA010078460.1, forward strand.
CCTTCTCTTGGTGACTCGCAGCATCTGCACCATCTTTAATAGTGATCATAAACAAATGTTGTTTCTTGCAGATGTGACCACCAACATAAACCTCATCACGATTATAGCAAAATCTTTTTTGTTCTTGCTTTCATTTGTTGTCGTGTTAATCTCATAATAAATGGTGTACTTGTATGAGATATAGGGGATAGCTGAGTGAATTTAGGATTGGTGGGTGTAGTGAAAATGGGTCCTGGTGTATAATTGAAAATGTAGGTGGGCTTATTAGAATTAAAGGAATTCGTGTGTGCTCTTTGAGCATGTCTAAGAGGTTTTTGCTGAAGGGATAAGGTGTGTTCTTATTATGGCAATGGAGAAAGCTTGTATCAATTTAGTAGGTTGAAACATCAACACATAGTTTTGATTTCATCCTTAAGACCCCCATAAAACTCACAATAATACAAGCAAAAAATATCATTAATATTTTATGTCGACTAAGAGGTAAGCCTTGAGAGCTTCAAACTGCTCCAAATATTCCTCAGCAAAACAGAGTTATACAGGATTTTCAAAACGAAGATAAATACCAGTAGATAAATCACACTAAGTGACAATATCTCAATGCATATGAAAATTTAAGTACCACTTGTCTACTTTACCTTCCAAATGAATCGAAACTATCAACACCTTATGTTGTTCACTCGTATTGTTGAACTGAAAATACCTCTCACACTTCTGGATTCGTCCCACTGGATTCTATCCATCGACCATGGATAATCAAGTTCAAGAACTCTATTTTTCATGCTTTAATCAGCATACCTGCAACACCAGTGTGAACAACCTTAAAAGTATGAGAACCATTGGATTCACCATTTGATTTTGAATGAGATCCAAAAGCTTCAGTATCATCCCTGTGACAAAAAACTTTTGTGAACATATTCATCATATTTGCCATATGGTCTGTCGTATCCATCAAATATGATACATTATACTTGACTCATGTGATATTAGTACCCATCATCATCATATTATCATCCATTTTGGTGAATTTCAACTCTTGCGACTTGATTCTTTTTGTTATAACTTTCAACTAATTATGGTTACAACACATATACATCAGATGCAAATTTTTCGTTTGCATTCAACTAAAATTTTCCATTATATCATTTTTTTTCCAGTATTCTTGGACGATTACTAATGATTAAGCCAAAATCATTCTAGAGTTTAATTAAGTGACATGTCATAAAGATGTTGATCGCCAGATATACAAAATTGTATAGTAATATGTTTTGCCAAATATTGCTAGTGTTAAAGCGCTGCTTGGTTGAACCCACTAGTGTTGGTATGTCAAGTGAGTTGTCAAGTTTAGATGCCAAAACACAATCCTTGGTTTAGTCTACTGAATTCAGACTAGGATTAGATTAAGTGGTTGAATCGAATACCCTTTGAAGATTAAAGACCAGAGCGTGCGCATTATGGAGCAACTCAGAGGCTGTAAAGACATTAGCTAGGGGAATCAAGTGTGTAGGTTCTTGCAACAATCTAGAGAAGTATGAGCAAAACTTCAGTTGAATTTCTTGCAGGGTTAACTCGGTTTCAACTACATTTCATTCTGAAGCTGATAGTTGACTAGAGTTTATAACGGCTTAATTTGGTGTGTGTTCAAACTGGACGAGGTCCCGGTGTTTTCCTACGTAATTATAGTTTCCTCGTCAACAAATTTTGAGTGTCGTGCATTACTTTGTTAAACGATGCATTGTATTTTATTTGATTGATATAATTAAAGTAATTGCAAAGAAGTACTATCATCCTTTGAGTGAATTCTAATGTTGTGTTATGATATCCAAGGACTTGCCTTTGTGAGAATTGTGATCTTGAAATAAAGATATGATCTTGAATAAATATCTAACTCATGATGTACTTGGATATTGATTTATGAGATAGTCCAACTAATTGCCATATAGGTTTACAAACAAAAAAGTTAATAGTGTACTTGGGACCCTCTCATATTCGATTGGTATTATAGTGAGCAAACACCTTTAAGGCTTAACAAGTTTGTGCTTAAACAGTTTGTGAACTATGGATAGACAATCTATGAACGTACATATACCACCAGCTCTTTATGGCACAAACTATATATTGTGGAAAACTAATATGCACTCTTTCTTACAATATCATGATTTTCAATCGTGGATCTATGTCGTCAATGGTTATAAACGTCTGGCTATTACTAAGGTATTTGTAACTCGTGTCAAGAAAATTGAGCAGTATAATAACGACGATAAGAAAGTTGGAAGTAAAATTCTTATTGATTGAATGTTATAATTCGTGCCATAATCTCATATCTTCATTATGATGTGTCTACTTGTGAGGCATCAAAATAAGCTTGGGTATTCTCATGAATGAATTTAAATGGAATACCGCATAATAAGATGTTAGACTTCAAAAAAAAAACTAGGAAAACCTTTGAATGTTTGATGATGACACATTTGAAGAATTCAACCGCAAACTCTCTTAAATGGTGAATGCCCTTGTTTTACCTTGGAAAACAAATGTACTGCAAAAGAGTACTTTCAAGTTCAAGAGATCAAAGTCGAACAAATCTAGCCTAAACCAAGACAATGGTCGTTCCAGACTTGCTTTGGTCACAGATGAGGATACAGGGTTGGTCTTAGGGAGAGAAGCAGAGAAGGAGTGAGTTTCTGGTTGAAATGAGTAATATGTGTGGTTTCTGAATAAAGTAAGAAGATGATGGTTGTCGAAGACAACTTGGTTTTCCTTCTGGTTTCGCAAGGACTTCTCAATTGAATCTGACTCTCAGCTTTTGCTCGAAAATGAAAGATGAATCGAGATGAATTGAATGAGTTAAACTGAGATAGGTTGTGATGAGTTTTCCCTTGGAAACAGATGGAGCCATCTATATATAGTATGTTCAGAAATACACCGATCTCTTGTTAATCGTGGAGGAAAATGGTAAAGTGGAGATAGTGGAATGATGGAGTTACTCCCGTAGAGATAGCTTAACTGCCAGTCATGCCCACTACCCATTACCCCAGTATTTCCCACGAATATATCCTCTTTCTAAGTGGGTGTCACGCCACAACTCCCACCATTTGTGACACATTTTGATATCTCTGTTGAATGATGTGTATGACTTTTCGTTCAAGTAAGTTCGTATTGACTTCGTTGACCTTGCCATCATTGGATGTTGGATCTTTAACAATACTTATTATAAGGATGTGAGATGACTTTCGTGCCGGAGAATATGGATACTTAGGAGATATTTCAAACATGTGTTTGGCTAAAGTAGGATTGTCATGAGATTACTTCTATTGCATTACCATGGAAAGTAAAGAGAACAGATCATGAGAACAGGTTTGGTCATTGATGGTCATAGCATGCCATAGGCGAGCACTGCATGTAAGTTTAATCTGGCCAAGTGGCCAGGTTATGACATAGTAAAAAATTAGGTTTCAACCAAGTACTCAGAGATATCACAGATTATCGTCGTGACTCAGGTGAGGCTTGGTCTAGTAGCCAGAAGGCCAGCGCCATCCCAACGTGACTTGGCCTTGTGCCAATGAATGGCCAGCGCCATCCAAGATGTGATTTTCCTAGTGGCATAGGGGAAGGCCAACGCCATCCCAACGTGATTTGGCCTAGTGGCCTAGGAGATGGCCAGCGCCATCCAAAATGTGATTTGGCCTAGGGGATGGCCAACGTCATCCCAACGTGACTTGGCCTTGTAGCCAATGGATGGCCAGCGCCATCCCAAAGTGACTTGGCCTAGTGGCCTAGGGGATGGCCAATGTCATCCCAACGTGACTTGGCCTAGTGGCCTATGGATGGCCAGCGCCATCCAAGATGTGACTTGGCCTAGTGGCCTAGGGGATGACCAGCGCCATCCGATCGTGATTTGCCCTTGTGGCCAATGGATGGCCAGACCATCCAAGATGTGATTTGGCCTAGTGTCCCATGGATGGACAACGCCATCCAAGATGTGACTTGGCCTAGTGGCCTGGGGGATGGTCATCGCCATCCGATCGTGATTTGGCCTTGTGGCCAATGGATGGTCGGCGCCATCCAAGATGTGATTTGGTCTAGTGGCCCATGGATGGCCATCACCATCCAAGATACGATTTGGCCTAGGGGATGGCCAGCGCCATCCGATCGTGATTTAGCCTTGTGGCCAATGGATGGCCAGCGCCATCCAAGATGTAATTTGGCCTAGTGGCCTAGGGGATGGTCAGCGCCATCCCAACGTGATTTGGCCTAGTGGCCAATGGATGGACAACGCCATACAAGATGTGATTTGGCCTAGTGGCTTAGGGGATGGCCAACGCCATCCCAACGTGATTTTTCCTAGTGGTCAATGGATGGCCAGTGTCATCCAAGATGTGATTTGGCCTACTGCATAGGGTATTTGGCCATGTAGATGGTGCTGGCCAGAGCATTCCCTGTCTAACCAGGGTCGTTGCAGCAGTCCTGCTCTCCTGATTGCATCATAATTTGGCATGTGACCATAAGATGGTGCTGGCCAAAGAGGGGCTTGGCAGTGTAATGACCAAGCACAACAAGGGTGGCATCTGACCATAAGATGGTGCTGGCCAGAGCACTCCCTGTCTAACCAGGGTCGTTGTAGCATTCCTGCTCTCCTGGTTGCACTATAAATTATTATGTTTTATTGGGTGGTGCAAAAATTTCATTATTTATTACGGACTTGTTCTAAGCCCACTATGTTGTTTTACACTCTTACCCATACTCCAAAATCACCATCTACATTAAGTCCCGTGCTTAGTGTGGAATGATATTATTCCATAGTAAGCACATGATGGTGATTGGTTAGAAGAATATAATAATGTGTTTTGGGCAGAAAAAAAATTGCCTTTTGAAGACCCTTTTCTTTTCTGACAAGCCTTACTAGAGTTTAAGAAGGAAACAATTTCCTACCAGAACTAGTGCTTCATATTTGCATGCACCAGGTTGGATTTCTTATCATAAGCTTTTCTTTTCCATTAGCCTCCCAGAGCAAGATTCAGGTAAAATAATCTTCTCTCTTTTTTTTTGAAAAGTTTTTTTTTTTTTGATTTTTGGAAAAACCAAACCAAAAAAAAAAAAAAAAAAACGGCGGTACTCGAAAAAAAATGAAAAATTGTCCTGGCAGCAAGGGTCATCAGGCGGATCATAACTGGCGAGGCCAGTGTTAAAATCACGTTTCGTTCGTAAATATGCATGTGCATAAGTCATGGGTTGAAAGAAAACTAAGTGGTAGAAACTTAGTCGTAAATTCAACAACGCGATTAGTACGATTGTATGTGTTTTGAAAAGGTACTGTTAACCAAGAGTGATCTTGTGCATATAAAAGACGAATACTAACAAGGTTAGTTCTTACTCAGATTCCTTGGGAGCATCGTGTGTGGTACCCTTTCCATTGTTGTGAGTAGCAAGAGCAGGAGCATTCCCAGGTGATTTTCGAATCTCGTGCACACGTTTGCTGCTATATTCATCTATTGTCGTAATTCAAATCTTGTGCGTTTTCTTTGTAGATGTCTAGTCAGGCAAAATCATTTTCTACCAAGGTGTCGCACCGCCAAATTCCTTATGATGCCATTGATAAGTTCTTTGTTGTTAAACCCGAGGAGATATTGGCAAATTCTGAATGTTGGCCCATCCCTAACTTTGATAATTTTGACGTTGTTTTTGAGAGCGTCCCCCAAGCGGTCATTCATTTTTGCTTGCAGAGAGGTACTTGTAAGGGTGCTCCGATCCGCTTTTCGAGAATTAGATCTTCTCCAAGAAAGTTTGTTGTGTGGCTAATAAATATGCTAGATAATCCTAGGGTTGTGACAGTACTGAAGAGGGATAGAATCTTTCATGCCGTTAAGGCCTCTGGGATATTGTCAATCAATGAGGATATGAGGGGTTTGGTAGATTTTGTGTCTAGTTGTTGTGAGCCTACTCATATTTTCATATTAAACTGGGGAGAATTCATTATTACTTTTACTCTGGAGGATGTGGTTGCCCTGATGCATTTTCCAATTCATGGTAACATCCCTCCGAAGTAGAGTGATTGGCAGGACAAGTTAAGTTCAGGTTTGTTGAAAATGGTGAACAATCTTAACAAAAGTTGTCGCGCCACAGGGAGCAGTAGTTATGAAAGTTGGTTTGCTTACTGGTTTAAGGGTGAGACTAGTGTAGAGGGTTTGGCTCTGGACAGTACTTTGTGTATCGTAACATTCCTCGTCCTCTGTCTGTCACAAGACATCTTCGAAGGTGATCCCGAAGGTATGCTAAAGCCTGTTGTAGTTCCCTTGGCAGTGGCCCTTGCTGAAGGTGGGAGTTTGCCTATTGGTAGTTTGTTCCTCGGTTTACTGTATTCACAATTGGATTCTCTTACCTACGACATAGAATGTTTTGAAGGCAAGGAGATCGTATCTCACATCCACGTTTCGTTTGTGCAAGCCTGGCTGTGGGAGCATTTCCCAAAGTGTTCTCCAGAGAATGAATTCCAACCTCTTCGTCGTAGAAGCTCATATGCCAGGGTGTGTAGATGGACGAATGAGAAGAAGCCTGTGGATGTGGCTCTCGTAGACTTGCTAGAAAATGAATAAATGTAGTCTTTCGTCCTTGGGGTTGTGTTCCCGATCATATTACCCAAATTGATACTTTTTCAAATGATCCCGATGGTGTACTTGATTCGGGTGAGAAAGATAGTTGCAGTGACGACGTTGTTGGGGTTGCTTCTTTCATGATAAGTTCTACTCCTGGCTACATCCTTTCTCTTTGTCCCAGAGGTTATCAGTTGCAAAAGTATAACATCGACATAGCCGCTCGTCAAATGGGATTTGACCAGCACACTCCTCATCATCGTGTGGAGGTGCCGCCGTCTGTTGATCTTCTGAAGACTGCGTTGGATTCTTCGGATATCTCGGGTCGTGGCATCTGCTTCTGGTATCCCGGGAGAGAAACCTCAATAACTCCTTCTTATGTGCATTTCTGGGATCGACATCTTAATCCCATCAAAGAGTTTGTGCAGGGCGTTTCTCCAGA
>JAJJMA010078460.1:35979-53749 GCA_023529015.1 Papaver nudicaule
ATGATTATTCTCATAAAGACGACCACCACCCTCTGTCGCTTGCCTCGTCTGTCATTGATTCTATTAAACCGCTGGTGGGACTGTCTTCTACGGTCTTTCCGACATGTAATCTCGTTGTTCTCCCCAAGGTTAGTGCTATCACGGAGGTTGAGAAAAATGTAGGGCCTTTTCTTCCACAAACTATGGATGTGGACAAGTTCCCAGTGGTAAACTTTACGACTTATGCACTTTATTTCAAATTATGATGGTATGTTGTAGAACACTTATCATTTCCCAATTGGTATTTGTAAATGTAGGTTGGTAAGGCTCCAACTAGCGTTCCTTCACGTGACACGCCGATAGCTGCCCAGGATGTCGGAGTGGATAAACTTTCTGATGATGTTGTTACTGACGCTCTTCCTTCGAGCGATGGTCGTGTCATACAAAGCTATACAATGGCTAGCTTGGAGTTTCCGTGCCTTATTCCCTTTCGTCAGAACTTCACGATGGTTGGTGGCTTCAATGTTCCTTTTCGTCACAAGCACTTGTATCGGTCTGTGGAATAAATATGGTCACTTTGCCCCCGGAGAGAGTAAAATCCATCCACACACGCGGGAGAACTCTGTAGCTGATGTGTTGGACACTATTGAGATCATGGGGTCTTTGGCATTGCGGTTTTGTCACCAAAGATACGATTAGTACTTGCAAGGAATCTGTCGACGCTGATGTTGCGGATGCTGGTCTCGACTTATCTTGGTTGTACCATTACATAGACGCAATGCATCTCTTCATTGATACATCTACCGGACCTAAACTTCAGGCGATCATTGCTAAAGAAGATGAGGAGGTTCAATTGCTATCACAGAGGCTGGAGTTGAAGAAGGAGGAAGTTTGCAAGCTTGCAGCAGACCTTAAATCGAACGAGGAATCTCTGCTGAAGCTGAAGGAGGGAGCAAGTTCTGCAGCGACCCTATCGGTCTTGGATGGCTTTTTGTAGGGTTTTGACAAACCTTTTGTGTTTTTTCGTTAACTGTTTAGGTTCGCTTTCTGTGGGTTTTCTTTAAATTGGGGATTTTTCTTTTTGCTTGGGATTGATTGACATTCACAGTAGGGTTTTGAATGAAATTCTTTTATTTAAATTTAACTTGATGAATTGGAATCCTAACTACTGCATGCAATAAGATTGAACTGCTTTGGAGGAATTGAAAGTACAAAAGGATAAGACGGAAAGCTTTTGTTTCAATGAAATCCATATGTATGACTTACTTTGCCTATTCTTGATCGTTCACCTCCTCCCAATCTTTTGCGGGTGAGCTAGGCATGGCGGGCATCGCCGCTGTCTCTCCCAATGAAATTGTACCCATCATCGAACAAAGCCTTTGAATTGTATAGGTGATGCTTTTCCCGCGTGCCGGGTTACCACCTGTTGAATTCTTAAATTTCATCCCTAGTTTGTGAGGAATTCCAGCGGCCTCGAGAGCCTTCATAAAAATGTTAATAGCACTGCCAATATCAATTGGGTTTCCTTGTGTTTTTCCTTCGTTGGGGTAGTGTACGTTAGTCAGCATTTCTTGGTGTTGTCTCCCGTGGTTCGCAGTATTCCCATGTCCTGGCCAGGGTGCGTCTCCCGTCTCGAATTAAAAGAGTTTCTTTCCTGACATGACATGATTGAGGGCAACAAATATATCTCTTCGTTGATCTCTGGACAAATTGAGGATCCTGCACATACCATTCTCTAATAATCCCACCTTCGCATTTACTGGTCCTTCGTAAATTGTGAAATTCATGATGTCTGCGGAGATTTATGATATCTCCTTTCCTCTTACATGCAGTTCTCCTTTCTTAATTTTACGGTTAAGGAGGTGTTTCAGAGCAATGCAGTGTCCCGTTGTGTGGCCAACGGTTTCGTGGTAGGCGTAGTACTCCATGCCCCTAGGTATAGAGGGTTGATGAGTGCCTTCTCATTTCCATTCCTCTATCAACTCAGTGACCTTGCTGATAGGTAACGGTAAGGTAAATTCTTCTGGAGAATTTAAATTTCCGTTTGTAACTCGAGTTGGTGCAGGGGGTGCGCTTGGACCGGCAGGTTTGATTCGATTAGCTCCATCAGGTGTTCCTTTCAATGTGCCTCTTTTCAGTATCCCTTCTTGCTGCATCCGGAAGTACGATAGGAGTTCTGTGAAAACCTCGAAGCCCAAGTTTAATTTCCACCATCGCACGATGGACAGTTCTTAAATCGCTGATGCAGGCTCTTACAAGCTGTGATTATATAATTGACGGTCATTCGTGTTTAATTGCGATCTTCCTGAATCTTCTTATGTATGTACACGAGTTTTCCCCATTTTCCTGAATTGCCCTAGGTATCCGATTTCTTCGAAGTCTGGCCAGTACTTCCTATAGAATGCTTGAATCATCTGTCCCCAAGTGCCGATACTTTCTGGCTACAGTACCAGGCATATGTCGATCCGATAAGTGACTTGGGGAACTCCTTGAGGCGTACCACATGATTGGCATCGTGTATATCCAACGATTCAATGAAACGTGCGACATGTTTACGTGCATCTCCTATCCCACTATATAAACTAAATAAAGGTGAGACATACCCTTGTGGCAGAGGAACTGCTTGTACTCTTTGTGAGTGGGGAAACATGTATTCGTCCTGTGGTCCCTTAGGCGTCTCGGGATGTTGTTGAGTAAGAGTCGAGCCATTCTCCAGGGCATGGTCGTCTGGAATGTACGCTAAATCTTGAGTTTGTGGTGGCACTTCATTTGTTGATTTAGGGCTTGCAGGATCGTTCCTGGTGCATGCTCCTGTCTCGGTCGCCTTTTCTGCAATCGGGATTGGTGAATATGCAGCATTGTGGAGGATCTCTTGATTATCATGGAGCCATGGTAATCCCATAATCATATCGTATTCTAGTGCTTCCGTGACGATGTGGAATTTTGCTTTTGTCTGAGCAGCTAACATCTTCACAGGTAATATGACGTATCCCCAGGTGTATACGGTTTCTCCCTTCGGATTTTCTATTTCGGTAGGGAAGTACACAGACTCACGGTGAGAGATTCCAGCCATGTTGAGAGTATCCACGAAGATGACATTGATCGGGTATTAGCATCGATCAACGTTTGTGAAAACTATATGTCGCTGATGTGTGTTGTAGTGAGAAGTCCCACTGGTTTTCTGCCAGTATCTTCCAGTTGTAAGTCATGGGTACTGGCTTCCCAAAGGTGACGTGAGCTGAAAATGCAGGGGTACCGAAATACTACCAACTTTTCATTTGGGCTCGTGAGTCTTATGATCAGATCTGGACGATCTCAAAATCAATATCCGAATCTGTTTAACCTGAGTTTGGATCACAAGTGATCAGTCTGACACAAGACGGAGTCTTGGTAAATCCTTTGGATGGATTGGGGACAACAATTAGGTTAACAATAACGTACTTCTTGTGTTTGCTTTAATTATATAATCAGAGAATATAATGAGGAAAGTAAAGCACACAAGACACCAGGATTTTTTTAATGAGGAAACTACGACCTGTAGAAAAACCTCGGGACCTCGTCCAGATTGAACACCGCACAGTGCAAACTGTCTACAAACACTAGCCTACTATCTGACTTCGGTCTGGGATGTAGCAAAGACCAACTCTAGCCCTCCAAGCGAATTGGATACTGTCGCACTCCTTAAGTGTCTAGATCCCCCATAGACACGCACTTGATTCCCCTAGTTGACGTCCTTTACATGCCTATGAGTTGCTTTAACTGTTGTTAAAGGCTTGTGTCAATAATTCCGGCTTTGCAACCTCAATTATCAACTGTACGTTTGAACTGTCCTCTATCAGTTTGACATACACAAAGTGACTTCCTTCGGATTGCTCCAGGTCATACGAAAATCTACTTACAAGCGGGGGCTGACAAGTAAACCGTGTAAATTATGTCCAACTTGTCTTTACCTCAGTTGTAAAAAGATTCACTTAAGAAACTTACACAACTGGAGCTAACTAGGTCTTACAACACCAAGTGCAGCCGTGCATTGCTTTCTTTCAACCTTGTTGTTGTGTATCAGTTCTTGAATGGCCTTATAGAGAAGAGAAGGACCGTAGAATAGACACGAACGTAATCAGGTAACCAAGGTTACAGGTTAATCTGATAACAACCACAGAGGTACGTTATCTCCTACCTGTGCTTCTTAACTCTCAAGAGAAGTCTTTATAGTCGTTAGGTAAATCCCACAGAGGAACTGCTACCTAATAGAGGATGACTATACCACAACAAGCTTTCACCTAAGTGAAAAGAGTTTACGATTAATTCCACAGAGAAACTTCACGTATGATTGATACTTGTGGTTTTTCATCCTGAAACCCTCTATTTATAGCACTCAATAAGATAGGTTGCTTAGGAATAAAGCAACTAGTTACATGTTCCAAAATTTAACAAGTACCCGTGTAAAACGAACCAGTTACTTGACTTGCACACAAAGTAACCTAGATTTATCTCAATTGGAAATCTTTATCATTTATCTGCCAAGTGTTTTGTTAACTCAAAAACACTTCAAGATTGATATCCAACAGACCAGAGATAATCTTTATCTTATTGACACATTGAGAATCGTTAGATGGACCACGTAAGATATTTTCGTGATAACCAAGTCAAACTAAGAGATAACGGAGTCAGAGTTTAACCCATATGAAATTCCAGAAGAATATCCACGTGGACGGTTCGGGAACCGTCTCCGGCCAGATACATCGAATTTGTGGTTCAAGTACATGTACGTGTACAAATTGATGTTTTGGAACTCAGGAGTGAAATCCGGAGTCACTGTTCACGAACCGGTTCGGGAACCGTCGTTATTCATAATTAGGGTTTAACTGGATCCACTAGAAGTTCTGGGCTAGGCCAGTACTTATACGTGTTATACGTAATCCACTAGACTCTTGCTCAAGAGTACTCCTTTAGATTCACCCATATCAAGCAAACCATTGCTATGGAAAGATGGTATCGAATCTATCTCACGCATCTTGTAACCTTAGTATTCGTGGGACAAATACCAACATAACACATGGTTATGTAGACAAGAATACGATCTCAATCACTATTAATATCTCTGCTAAAGTAGCTGATTATTTCGAAAGATAGAATAAAAGAATTTCCATAAAAGTCATAACTCCTACTAACCTTTTGTCGATGAAGAATAATTGATGTCTTCTTTGTCTTCACAGTCTTCGTCTTCAAGGTCTCTACTACTTTGTCTATATCCCAATTCCGAAATCCTAGTAGGCTAAACCAAGATTGTGTTTTGACACCTAAAACTGACAACCAGCTTTACATACCAATGCTAGTGGGTTTCACCGGACAATGCCCTAACATGAGTTGTGATGACTTCTTCAAGAGTGATGTAGGCTGCACTTCGCCTTCTTTGAATGGTAGACGTATGCCGGCAAGTATATGGCGCAGGGCCGTAAACAACTCTTTTTGTTGGGTTCCATCGAGGTAAAGGGTCCCGCTTAACTGATCCATTAAGGTTTTGGCTTTCTGAATGACATACTCCCCTATGGCGTTGAGGTTGTTGGTGGAGAAGCTTGTGCTCTTTGCGTCTGACCCTGACCTAAGTTCAACCATTATGAATAAAGTGAAGTTTTCTGAAACCGAGAGATTGATATCCCACTGTGGTCGCCAAATTTTTTACCCTGGAAAACAAATGTACTGCAAAAGAGTACTTTCAAGTTCGAGAGATCAAAGTCGAACAAATCTAGCCTAAACCAAGACAATGACCGTTCCAGATTTGCTTCGGTCACAAATAAGGAGATAGGGTTGGTCTTGGGGAGGGAAGCAGAGAAAGAGTGAGATCAGGTATTTCTAGTTGAAATGAGTAATATGTGTGGTTTCTGAATAACGTAAGAAGATGATGGTTGTCGAAGATAACTTGGTTTTCCTTCTGGTTTTGCAAGGATTTCTCAATTGAATTTGACTCTCAGCTTTTGATCGAAAATGAAAGATGAATCGAGAGGAACTGAAATGAGTTAAACTAAGATAGGTTGTGATGAGTTGCCCCTTGGAAACAGATGAAGCCATCTATTTATAGTATGTTCAGAAATACACCGATCTCTTGTTAATTGTGGATGAAAATGGTAAAGTGGAGATAGTGGAATGATGGAGGTACTCCCGTAGAGATAGCTTAACTGCCATTCGTGCCCACTACTCATTACCCTAGTATTTCCCACGAGTATAACCACTTTCTAAGTGGGTGTCACGCCACAACTATCGTAGACCGCCAGACCAAAACCCTAATGTAACTTCACCCATTTGTGACACGTTTTGACATCTCTGTTGAATGATGTGTATGACTCTTCGTTCAAGTAAGTTCGTATTGACTTCGCTGACCTTGCCATCATTGGATGTTGGGTCTTTAACAATACTTATTATAAGGATGTGAGATGACTTTCGTGTTGGAGAATATGGATACTTAGGAGATATTTTAAACATGTGTTTGGCTAAAGTAGTATTGTCATGAGATTACTTCTATTGCATTACCATGGAAGGTAAAAAGAACAGATCATGAGAACAGGTTGGCCATTGATGGCCATAGCATGCCCTAGGCGGGCGCTACCTGTAAGTTTAATATGGCCAAGTGGCCAGGTTATGATGTAGTTGGTGCAATCCTCAAGGAGAGATTTTACCAATACACCCAATTAAACATACGTGAGATACACATAAACACACAAAAACAAGGATTTATTAGTGATTTATGATGGTATTATTACATGGATTTCCATGAGAACATCAAGTGTTCTTCATGTTCTTGAGTAGAGGAGAAGTAGAGAAGAAGATGGAGGTAGAGGGAGAAAGTAGTAGAGACCATCCCCTTCTTTAGGGTTACATTGCTATTTATATGAGACCTATTTGACGAATTTACTATACTACCCCCAAAGGGAATCCTATGCTAGAGTTCTTCTATGGTGTATCTTCTCCTAGGAAAGCTAAGTTACACCGGCCTTGGCTTGGCGCCACATAGCGGGTGCAATACTACACTTAGCAATCATGTGTCTTCTTCCGCCAACAAGCTTAGTCGGCGACCTCGTTTCCCTTCTTCTAACTTCAGCGGACTAGTCTTCTACTGGATAAGGATTGCTGACGCGGATCCCACTGAGTCAACGAGTCAACTCTGACAACCTGACCACTCTGATCTTCTCATAAATGCTCAACCACTTCACAGCTTCCTGTCGGTGACGTATCCTTTACCCGCTGACAACAGTTCACCTTCCATTCTTCTGGCGATATTCGTTGATGTAACTTCAGCGGTCATTTGTTGATGTAGCTTCAGCGGTCATTTGTTGATGTAGCTTCAGCGGCATTTGTACGCTAATGTGGTCCTTGGCGTTCCACCCGCTGATCTCCTATGCACGGCGATAAACCTAAAACTTATGTTGATGATTCTGTACTTCTCACTGATATTCTTCTTACATAGCCTCACCTCTAGGATGCTTTTATTTGTAGAAAGCATTTTCTACACTCACATTTTGCCCCTTTGCTTATGGATGGTTAGCAGATTAATCCTTAAGCAAAATCTCCTTGAAGCGTCATCTGGTGTAGGCGGAGTAAGAAATAAAGTCTTCGAAGTAGCTTGGTTGGATCTATTCTTGATTTGGATGACTTTTTTCGGCGAACTGTCTTGGACGAATCTTCTGTTGGCGGCCATGGCTCTGACATGGATTGGCGTGTTGTCTTCAATCGTGCTTGGCTGACTCTGAGCTTTGGACTTCAGTGCGCTGATGTAAACTTGAGCGGATCTCTTGTCTTCAGCGGATAACCATTGCTTGTGGAGAATACCGTTGTGCGAAAATCTATGGAGCTTTTTCTTCAATAGGCTGACAAGGTTTGGCGACCATTAATGTGAATGAGGTATTAGTTGTTTCCGCCGTCTTCAAATACATTTGTTGTTGAGTGTTGATGAAAATTTAGGAGGCTTCAGCGGTCTCTATTTGGAAGTAAATGCTTTGTCTGCTTCTTCAACTGGAGGAGAGATGAGAAGTTTTGCAGCCCAAGGTACACTTCGGCGATCTTTGTTGTTGAGGATCCTGATCCGAGTTGTTTACTTGTGACTCTTCAGAGCGGTAATTGTATATCAACGGACTTTGCGAATGACGGTTGATTGAATTTTTGTTGTTGCTGAAGGAACTGAGCTGAAGAGTACAACTTGCTTTTAAAATATATATCTATATTTGCCCCTACTCTTGCGCGAGGTTCTGAAGCAACGACTCTAGATTCAACGACTTGTGGTTGACATGTCTACTTTCTTGCTTTTACCGCTATGCCTGCTTTGTATTGATTTAAAATCCTTGTATTCGCCATATGATGTCCTACAAATGAATTATAGAGAAATTAAAAAGAAGCTTTGTATTTCATGTACATGGCTGCCCCTTTTTGCTTTGAAAAGTAGAGAGCCGAGACTTTTGAAAGCAAAAACAAGTCAAGATTTTTGTATTTTATATATGGCTCTGCCCCTGTTGGTCATGCTATGGGTCTTGTAAAATGCAATAGGAAACAATAACTCTAAGTAGTTATGACATGCTAATATAATAACTTGGGTAAGTGATACTTAGCTTTCAGCGTCAGATGACTATTGCTTGTTTATTACTAAGTTCGGCGGGTAATATAAGATTGAACCGCTGCCCCAGCGTGTATCAACTTGTAGTTACCAATTTCACATCGGCAAAAGTTCTTGGCTTTCAGCGCGTATTTTATTGTGAATTCGCCGATCCCATTGAATGAAACCATAGCTGTTACTCAAATTCAAGATTTAATGTGCTAAGGTATATAACAAAGCAAGTTTTAAAGGTAAAAGATAATATTGTAGATGCAAGTAGTAATTCAGACTTAGTGACCGTGCCCCTGCCATGGTTAATAACCCATAAGAGAAGTGGAAATGCATTTATAATGACGAATGTATCGCTATTGAGCGTATAATGAAATGTTTGTAAAGTTTGTGATACTTAGCTTGTTTGTTCGGCGTAAAGTAAATAGTTGGGCGGTTGCCCCTTGGTCAATTTGAAAGCATTTGATGTTATCATGTCTATCAGCTGATATTCAACTTAATCATGTGCAGGTCGGCGACATGTGTACCAAGCTTGAATTCGTTGGCGAAGATCGTTGTAATCAACTCCTTGTTTTATTAGAAAGCGGTGATGCTTGAAGTTCCTGTGAGTATGCTCTATCCAAGCAACTTGAAAGCAAAGTTAGGTTTTCCATTGTGTATGTTTAAAGTTAATGCAAAGGTAATAATATATGCAACATTTTTTGACTCATGATGAAGCTGAAGAGCACTATATAAATTCAGAATTATAGTATGCTGAGATAAAATTATTGTAAAGCTTTTTATTATGCCCCTGGATGGCTGCCGTGTTATGTAAATGTTGATGGCGACCTTTGCCGAATTCAATTGTGCGTCCCAAAATTTTTGTGAGGAAGCATATGTCTTTCAAGCAATGCTTGAAAATAATGAGATGGAGAGTCATTATGTCGCCGAAGAAGACGAATTCCTTGCCAATTCCTCTTGCTTTTAATGCTTTTGAGGATCAAATACAATCTTTATTTTGCTTTTCCTTTCACCGCCGGTATAATCAAATCCACTTGGTTTCAATGATGAGCTGACATCATTTTTTCTGACCACATTCGCAACCTTCCGTTATACATTGTTACTTGTGCCTGTCGGCGATCTATTATAAGTGGTTGGTTAACCATGATAGGATTTACATTTTTCCCCATCACTTACAGATCAACAAGTAACACATCAGGAGTTACAACACCAGTTAGCCAGATTTACTGTTATTCAAAGCTATGATCATTGAAATCCAAAGTGATTTGTTTTTTTCTTCATGGCAATTTTGCCTCAGTATATGGCTATTGATCCTTGTAATCTTCTTGGCACTTTTGCCTCAGTATTTGGCTTTTGAGCCTTGTAATTTTCTTGGCAACTTTGCCTCGGTATATGGCTTTTGAGCCATGTAATTTTCTTGGCAATTTTGCCTCAGTATATGGCTTTTGAGCCTTGAAGATATTTGGCATTTTAGCCTCAATAGGACCTTTTTGGTCAGGAGCAATTAGCTCATATAGTCGGCGAAGCTCATTGGCTTATTCTTTCGGTGCTTTTCCACTTATGTGCTTTATCATGAAGGTGAACTATTGACTTTCTTACCTGTGTTCAAAGACAAAAACATATCGATAATGCGGTGGAGTGATAATATTGCCCCATGGGTTAGCGGTGATCACTTAGTATTCAAATAAATTACAAAAATTAAATGAGATTGAGATTTTGCCCCAGCTGCTCTCTTGGGTTGAGCGAGGTGGATTCCTAAGTATAATCATGGTTACATTACACTGCGCGTCACAGCCATATGTAATCATTTGGTTTGATTTCAGCGGATTTTGAAAAACTTTGCATCTTAAACTTAGCAGCAGGATGCCATTTTGTAGATGTGAGACTATGCAGTCGCCCTTTCCTCACATCGCTGATCATTCTTTGTTCAAATAATTTTATAAGAACTATGTCATTTGGTTATGATGCTTTTTAGCACGTTTTGCATGTGATATGGTAGCGTGCTAAGTTGTGTCGTGGTGAGACTAAAGTATTTGGAAATTGTAGCATGTGACTTAGAATGTGAAATAAACTAAGAAATTCTAATTTAACGTGACAAATGTTATTAGTATCTCTATTGAGTTTCTCTAATGTGCAAAAAGTGCGTCCGCCGAACATAATTTTGATTATAATGTGGTATAACAATACGCTAAGCTACGATGACCGACGACATAAAAAAATTTCTTACTTTGAAATCTAATTCATATTTGAGAAAGATGAAATTTAAATGGTAGGAAATGCTTATCATTTTGTTTGAGTCGACGGAAGAAGTATTCCGTAGCTTGGAGTCGAAGTTCAGTGATTCCCTGGTTCCCGCTCACAATTCGCCGTATAGCTTATTAAGTACCTGGAATTTTTAGTAACAAATTAGAAATGTAGAATACCAAATGAGATACTAGGGTGTCTTAAACAGCGAGTTATAAATATGGTGCTACTAAGAACGATAGCGTATTGAATTAGAAAGAATGTGGACTTCCAACTTTAGCATATGGAATTTTCTTATATTGATGTCGCCGATATTCACAATTTCAGCTGCAAGAAAAAAGAGATGTAGCCTAATGACGGCGAACAAGATTATCAAATGCATACGCTGAATTAAATGTTCTATTAAAAAGATTCATAGTATAAGGTTCAAAAGTCTCCCCTCTGTGTTGTACGCTCTTTAGGACTTTGCTGATCTGAGCCGGAAGGGGATCTATCGAAGTACGTTATTGCATTCATTCTGATTGGCGACAAGAGTAATTGCTGCACCAGGATTTGAAATTTAATGGCGCTTATTAGACAGTAAGCTGAAATTTAAGTAAGCTGAAATTTAATGGCGCTGAAATTCAATGGCGCTTAAATTTAATGGCGCTGAAATTTCATGGCGCTAAAATTTAATGGCGCTTAGTAAACAGTAAGCTGAAATTTATAGACCAAAATTTTCAGAAATTCTCCCCTTTTTCAGTGAGCTAAATAGAGGGTCGGCGAGATGAGAGTGATTGTGCACTGGAAGCTGAATTTGTTGTTGAGGATCCTGATCTGAGTTGTTTACTTGTGACTCTTCAGAGCGGTAATTGTATATCAACGGACTTTGCGAATGACGGTTGATTGAATTTTTGTTGTTGCTGAAGGAACTGAGCTGAAGAGTACAACTTGCTTTTAAAATATATATCTATATTTGCCCCTACTTTTGGCCCAGTGTCCTAGGGGATAGCCAGCGCCATCCCAACGTGATTTGGCCTAGGGAATGGCCAGCGCCATCCAAAATGTGATCTGGTCTAGTGGCCTAGGGGATGGCCAGTGTCATCCTAACGTGACTTGGCCTTGTGGCCAATGGATGGCCAGCGCCATCCCAACGTGACTTGGCCTAGTGGACTAGGGGATGGCCAGTGCCATCCTAACGTGACTTGGCCTAGTGGCCAATGGATGGCCAGTGCCATCCAAGTGTGACTTGGCCTAATGGCCTAAGGGATGGCCAGCGCCATCCGATCGTGATTTGGCCTTGTGGCCAATGGATGGCTAGCACCATCCAAGATGTAATTTGGCCTAGTGGCCCGTGGATGGCCAGCGCCATCCAAGATGTGATTTGGCCTTGTGGACAATTGATGGCCAGCGCCATCCGATCGTGATTTGGCCTAGTGCCCAATGGATGGCCAGCGCCATCCAAGATGTGATTTGGCCTAGTGGCCTAGGGGATGGCCAACGCCATCCCAACGTGATTTGGCCTAGTGGCCAATGGATGGCCATTGCCATCCAAGATGTGATTTGGCCTAGTGGCCTAGGGTATTTGGCCATGTAATGACCAAGCACAACAAGTGTGGCGTATGACCATAAGATGGTGCTGGCCAGAGCATTCCCTGTCTAACCAGGGTCGTTGCAGCAGTCCTGCTCTCCTGATTGCATCATAATTTGGCATATGACCAAAAGATGGTGCTGGCCAAAGAGGGGCTTGGCAATGACCAAGCACAACAAGGGTGGTGTATGACCATAAGATGGTGCTGGCCGGAGCATTCCATGTCTAACCAGGGTCGTTGCAGCAGTCCTGCTCTCCTGAAAGTATCATATTTGGCATGTGACCATAAGATGGTGCTAGCCAAAGAGAAGCTTGGCAATGTAATGACCAAGCACAACAAGGGTTGCATATGACCATAAGATGGTGCTGGCCAGAGCATTCCCTGTCTAACCAGGGTCGTTGCAGCAGTCGTGCTCTCCTGGTTGCACTATAAATTATTATGTTTTATTGGGTGGTGCAAAAATTTCATTATTTATTATTGACTTGTTATAAGCCCATTATGTTGTTTTACACTCTTACCCATACTCCAAAATCCACCATCTACAGCCTCGTATTCGTTAAGAAAAATTATTGAGGTAACGGACATTGTGAATAAAGATATGAGTTTAAGAGAAATGTCATCTAATAAGCACATGGTTTTGATCTTACAAGAGGTGATTAGTGAAAAAATTCTAAATTTTCGATCCCGATTTTAATAAAATTAAAAGCATCAATTTTGGATCCACTAAGAACATAAGTAATCTTGAAGAAAATGAAATTATGATAAAAATAACAGTAGTGAAAACGATGGAGATGAATCTGCCGATGATTTCATTGCAACTGTAAGTCAATTCAAAGATCTTCTGAAAAAAGATAAACAAACGTTTTGTGAAGGATTCGCCATCTTAATCCAAAGGAACAAATGATCGAAATCTTTCCAAGAACAGGGAAAATGAAGATATGGATGAAGAAAATAAGGTATAAACGCTTCAGACATCTAGCTAATCAATGTTCCAATGAGAAAAAACAAATCAGGACTAAAACTCTTGTTCCTTCTCTTAATAACTCCCCATATTTTTTGAGTATGAAGATGATACGAAAAGTCATGCACTTTGTGAAAAGAAGAGCAACGAGGCTAATAAACGTTGTTCAAATGTTTTGGAATCAACTCATATGGATACAAAAGGTATGTCTTCAAATCACTTTTCCTCTCAAATTAAGGATTTTCCGCACACCATAAATAAGGTACTCATGGTATCAAAAGGAAGATAACAAGAGCCAAGATGACAAACTATAGGGAACAAAAACCCAATCAACCCCTCTCAGTGAGCCCGAACGTGCTCACCCCAGCACAACCTAGTTTTTCGATGTGCATTCTTACTCTTTATTTTCTTAGAGCTGAGAAAAGCACACTATTATGGGCACATCAGATTCTTCTTGTATGACAAGGTTTTTCAAATATATCTTGCACAAATTGTATATTATGTCTATGATATGTGGGGCATAATATTATCATGATGATTCTTCTATCGTGGAAATAAAGCCACATTTTTCATATTGAAAGACAATAATCATTATCTATATATCTGTTGAGCTAATAAAAATGCTCCAAATAGATGAATCCATATTCAAAAGATTGTGTGACCAATTATATTAGTAATTTATAATTGTAAACTCCAAAAGTGGTTGTTGTAATTATCTTAGAAGTGTCGTAACATCATGAGTTAGAATTTGTGTGCAAAATACTTAAGGTGCTACCACATCACTAAAAAAATGTGAGTCCAAAATGTAATGACTCGATATGGGTATCAACACTTCTTTTGCTACTCGTAGAATTTTTTCTGCCGCTGGCTCCTAAGGCAGGAGTCGAGACACGATCCATGTGAATATATACTTGTATGAGTAGAAAATCTGCATAGGTACATGATGTTCTATAGCCCTCAGATCTTACTCACACACAGTTATTCAAACATGATTCAGGGTACAAAGACCACAAGAACAATACCGAAGACATATAAAAGACCTTAATCAGAAGACTAAATGTATGAAGATTTGTATTTCAGTATTGCAACTACATGGATAATGATCCTAAGGATCTAGAGGAGATACAGACCTAATCCCTCTCTTGCCGCTTAGGTTACACCCAAAAATTCCAACCCTTACAATGCTTTCCAAGCTCGCCTTATATAGGCCGAGCTTGGGTGGTTTACAGCTAATAAGACAAGAGACTCAATCGTGGTGGTGTCAGTCCTTGTCGAGTAAGGCGGTTCCTTCGGCGGCACTTCGAAGATGGCTCTGGGACTTCGGTCCTTTGGGGCGGAGTCCGAATTCCTTTCTTCTGATTCGTCTCTCGGTGTCCTCGGTCTTATTCTTCTTTGTTTGGTCCCGAGGCTTCGCCGATACTTCTTCTGGCGCGATCTTGTTTCTTAGATCTCTGACACGTGTCCCGAGGAGTTTTACCCTCCACAGTTTGCCTCTTTTCTTGTCCGAAGATCGAGGAGGTTCGGGGAAGAAAACTATCCTGGACCTTGTCCCTTTTGACATGTGTCCGGTATTTTAACTTCCTTAGCTGACACACGTCGCTTTTAATGATTTCGAAATCTTCACCTTTCTACCTTTTACCGGTTGCGCCGGTCTTATGTCTTCTTATTTAAACTTTGTTTGCCCTATCTTTTCCTTCTGTAGTCTTCTGCAATACATTTAGCATTCTCGACCCCTCTAACTGCTTCCCTTTGCCGATCTGCTACTTTATTCATGGTGAGCTTTTGCAATTACTTATACTCTTCTTTGCTTGTTCTTCTTCTAAGTTTTCCTTTGTTTGTCAGGCCCCTAAAAAGAGTGCGCTGTCTGGCGGTGAGTTTCCCCGGAAGATGGTAGATCCTCAGAAGTTCACTTGGGAGGAAAGAGCCAAGATTTATGGTTTTGATGCGAATCTTTTCCCTTGCCAGAGTTTGGGCAAGGTCAATCTGTCTCCTGAGTTGTTTTTTTCTCATCAGTGTAGTGATAGGAGGTTGATTGTTTCCAACGAGCAGCTTGGTGCCGGTCTTTCGATTCCGTTGTATGATCCCGTGAGTCCTCTCTTTTATGAAATTTATTCTCAAATTAATCCTCCCTGCGGTGTGATGCAACTGAATGGGAACTCTATTCTAGTTATTCGAGAGTGGGTGACTCGCTCAGAGGGCAAATCATATTATTATGATAAGCTTCCTGAGGAACTCAAGCGTCCTCCAAGTTTTTTGTCTCCTGAGAATTTCTTTAAATACTATAAGGTGCAAAAAAGCTTGCTTAAACAAAAGCTCCCTGGAGTGTAAGCCTTGGCAAAGTAGCCGATTCTTCGCACGTTCTGGGTGACGTGGATCTTTCTGGGTCTAAAACGAATACACTTCTTCGTCATTCTAGTGACGAGGTATGGTTTTCGAAGCCCGTGCTTATCGAAGGTCCCGTTCTTATTGGCTACGAAGATGAAAAGAAGAAGGTCAAACGAACAAATTGAAGATGATCATAAGTTCTCTATTGTTGAATTTTACAAGATTCATTTCTCCGAAGAGGAACGCAAGAAGTCTCAGGAGAAGATAATTGCTCTCAAGGAAAAGGTATGACGAAATATATGCATCTTTTAACTCCTTTTTTGTTGGTCGTTTTACTTATGTGGTCTTCTTTTCAGAAGTCCGAGCAGGAGAAGCTGAAAAATCCACAAGCTCAGGAGCAAGCCAATGACTCAAGGAAGAGGAAAGAACCTTCAAAGCCGGTTGCTGGAAGGGGGGAAGGTGGTCAGGTGAAAAACACTACATGCCTCAGTTATTCAATGGGTATGGATGTCTGCCTCTGTTTATTTCGAGGATACTCATACATTTTTATGTATAATATTTTCTTATATATTTCGCATTCCATGCATTGCCGAGTCCCAGGCCATCCTTTTCGTCGATTAGCTTGTATGCTCCTTTTCCTGCCTTCTGCTTGATTTTGTACGGGCCTTCCCAGACTGGTTCCAGCTTTCCTGCGTTTCCTTTTTGGTATGGCGGTATTTCTCGCAGTACAAGTTCGTCAGGCTGAAACTCTCTTTCGATTACTTTTTTATTGTATCCTCGGGCTGCCCCTTTCTGGTAGTTGATGATGTGTTGCCGAGCTTCCTCTCGTGCTTCTTTGAGGTCGTCCAATTTTGCATATATTAAGTCTGCCGAAAGGTTTTGTTCCCACGCTTTGTATTTATCTGTTGGTATCATTATTTCTGTAGGCAACACTGCCTCAGTCCCGAATGTTAGGTGAAAAGGAGTCATTCCCGTTGCTCGTCTTTGGGAGGTTCTGAATGCCCATAGTACGTTGTGTAGGTGTTCGCACCATTGTTTTTTGTGGGGCAGTACTCGTTTTTTCAAGTTATCCCCTATTGTTTTGTTTGTCGCCTCTGCTTGGCCATTACTTTGAGGATATATCGGCGTCGAGGTTCCTAGCCTTACGTTGTATTGACTTAACAACTCTTTAACCTCGGCGCTGAGGAATTCTTGGGCGTTGTCCGAGACTATTTCCGGTGGTACTCCGAATCGGCAGAATATGTTCTCCCAGAAGAAGGTAAACACTTCTCGTCCTGTGTGACTCCTTATAGCTTTTGCTTCGATCCATTTGGAGAAGTAGTCGGTTGCAACTATGATGTACCTTCTTTGTCCTGTTCCTGGAATGAATGGGCCGACAATGTCTACCCCCCATTTGGCAAAAGGCCATGGGCTCAATACTGAATTTAGGTTTGTTGCTGATGCATGGATTCGTTTAGCAAATCTTTGGCAGGGGTCACATTTTTGAGAGATGCTTTTGGCGTCAGCATGCATGTATGGCCAATAGTATCCCTGAGCCTTGGTTCGATGTGCGAGTGCTCGTGCACCACTGTGGGTTCCTGCTTCTCCGCTGTGTAGCTCTTTCATTAGTGCTACGCCATCTACTCGGTGTACGCACCTCAATAGTGGTCCCAAGAATGATTGTCGATGTAAGACCCCATCTATGAGTCGGTAGTTAGCGGATCTACTGATTATTTTGTGTGCTTCTAGTGGGTTGCTTGGCAATTCCTTGTTCTCCAAGTATTTCCTTATGGGCACTCTCCAGTCGTCGTACTCTTCTTGAATGGTCATCACCAGTTCCCCTTCTTCGGCTGCTATTGATGATGTCTTTATTCTTCTGATTTCGGTGGAGATTATATTTTGATCTGTTACTTTTGAGGCAATGAATGCCAAAGTGTCCGCATGCCTATTATCTTTTCTACAAATGTGTCGGATTTTGAGATGCGGAATTTTTGTCATGAGCCTTCTTGCTAATTTCTTGTATTTGGATAGCGAGTCATTGGATTGGTAACTTCCGTCCAATTGTCGGACTACTATGTCATGTACCTAGCATGACATATGAGCTATATCTCCTTCTTGTTG
>JAJJMA010078482.1:0-19211 GCA_023529015.1 Papaver nudicaule
AGCGTCCCCGATCAGATGAGGAGACTATGGAACAGGTAACAAATACCGCCTTGAGATATGTTTTTGTTTTATGGAGTATGAATACTTGCCTCTATTTGTTTCCTGAGAAAGACGAATCCTCATCTGCAGGGGAATTATGTTTCTGCGGGGGATTTGAGTCTGAACGATGAGTTGGTAGATTTTGAGTCTGGGGAGGGGGGCATAGGTTGCTAGGCCTCGTAAGAAGTTTGTGTTTAAGAAATCCACCAAGGCGACTTTGCCGAATCAACACGAGGTATATATGAAGCCTTTGGAGGAAAAAACGATAGTGAATGTTGCTGATGAGTCGTTACCGCCTAAAGTTGCTGATGTGCCACCCATTATTAAAACTACCGAGGAGGTTACTGCTATTAAGTCGAATGCCACTACGCCGAGTGTGCCTGCCCCTGCTTCTGTTGCCTCTGCCTCGACCATGGTTGTTACTGCTGCCGCGATCACTGCCTCAGTCGAACCTTCAGTCATCTCTTCGAGGAAAACTATTCCTGTGGTTGACCTCCTTCTTCCTCGAAAGGATGGCTCGACTGTTAACATGGATTCTTCGAAGAATCTAGTTCTCAGTTATCCTCGTAGTTCGAAGTTTCCACCTACTCCTAGCTTTGCCGGTAAACACGTCCAGCCCTATACTGCCAAAAGATTTAAGGAGGTGCTTTTTGAGAATCATAATCCAAGTGATTTATCCATGGAAGTTTCGTCTCGTTTCCAATTTCATGCCTCTGATCCATTGAATTTCCCTTTGGACCCTGAGTTCTGCAGCTTGGCGATGTGGTTGGGGGTGGCCGCCTCAGAATGGACTATGATCTTCGCCATCCACCTTTTTCTTACGAGGAGAATCTGGCTATGCTTCAAATGGTGAGTTGCTTTTTCTTGGCGTGTAAGTAGTCATATTTTTAGTTCAGCTAAGCATTGGTGTGTTTTTGCATATTTGATAGGGAGATCACCATGCCTCTGGCCTCTTGGCTTATTCCTTTGACTTGTTTGGCGAGGCCGAATATTTTGAGCGAAAATTTCTCCGAATGCAAGAGGAGCTTGCTGCAGAGAAGACTCGTAGTGCGCGTGAAAGGAAGAATTTAATAGGTATGAATTTGTTATATTATGATTGCACTGTTCTTTGTAATTGTATGCTGAGAAAATTCTTGTTATCGTCGCTTTGTAAAAAAGGCGAGTTAGAGGAAGGGGAGAAAAAACTCAGCGAAGCTAAACTGTGTCTAAGTAATCCCCGAGAGGGTCATAATCCTCCTCGAACTGCTGTAAGGGTAGAAAATACCTATCCCATATAAAGGCATCCTAGATGAGATGCTGCACAAAGGGAGTACAGCTGAGATGTCCTGGATCAGCGAGTAACAAGATGGGCGATATAAGAATCAACGAGTAAGGTATTAGCGAGTAAAAGACCTGTCGCCAATAGTTAGGTGATAGTTAGGTGAAATTTAGGTGAGCATGTAAGAGAAGTCAGAACGGATACATTGTCAGGTTGACTGGTTGACTCAGTGGAGGATGCGTCATCAACCTTATCTCCAAGAAGATTCTCTCGTCTATGTTTGCAGAGTAAGGAATGAGCTCGCCGATGTGAGTGTGTCGGCGAGTCATGACAAATAGTGTCAGTCCAACTTTGTTTGTATTAGCTGTTTACCACCATGTAAAAGGTCTATAAATAGTGAATTAACCTACTGAGAAAGGGGTTGGACACATTTGGGATTGGTCTGGAGAGAGGAAAAGTATCCTACTTGCTCTCTACAGCCCAAGACTAAAGTTAGGGTTCTTGTTTGAGAGATTAAGCTTAGAAGATTAGCAAGGTAAAGAGAGAATTGTAATTACGCTTATACTAGTGATATCCTTGGATGTAGTCCTCATTTAAAGGGGGATGAACCAAGTAAAACCATCTTGTCAAGTATCTCTAACTCTATCTCTCTCATATTCCTTATGATTGTTGTGTTGATATATGCTTTGAAGTGATTGTATGCATGTTGGTGTATCTTATTTGGGTGTACTGTGTAAGATCTAACCATTGGGGTTTTACACAGTTACAACTGCCTCTGGTGATGGGAGTCATCGAGGTGAAATCGAGAAGCTTGTGAAGGAAAGGAATAAAGCCTGGGATGATCAGAACTATTATAAGAGGAAAAGGCTCGAGGCTGAGAATCTTTTAACCGAGGAGAAGAGAATAAGGATCAAAACCGAGCGTTTACTTGAGGAAGAAAGGAATAAGAACGAGATTAGTGCTCGAGAAAAGCATTTTTTCCAGTTGGACTTGGCTCGCCTGACACAAGAGCGAGATTCTGCTCGCAAGGAGAGGCCAATTAGCGCATCTGGCAGGGTGCTGATTGAAAATTTAGAGCAGGATATCAAAAATTTGAGGGTTCAAATGGCAGCATTGAAGAATGTCAACAAGGAGCTAGTTTCGGAGAATGATGGCTTGAAGAAGGGTTGTAACGATATAAGCATGGACCTTGCGAAATCTAGAACCTCGAAAAATCATCTTTCTCGAATGGTCGATGAATATCGACTAGAACTTGCTAAGCGAGGATGGGCCTCTTCTGAAGATATTAGAAAAAGAACTGCCCAACCTCGTTTTACCAATCAACATGAGGTTACTGAGTACATGGTTGTTAAAGAAAGTAGGGTATCTTCCCTGAATTACTTTGTTTGATGCGTTGCTTGTGGTTTTGGAATATAATTGTTTGTCTATTTTTTGTTTTTGCAGGTATCGAAGCTAATTTGTTGAAGAAGGTTGCCGATGCTGAGGCTGCGAGGGATGACGCTGCCAATCATTTGGTGCTTGAATCGGAGCAAAAGTTGGAGTTCGAGAGGATAGTTAAGCAATTATCGAAGGAGTTTTCCGAGGAACGCCAACGTCGAACTGCCGATATGAACAGACATTCTCGAGAGCTGGAGCTCGAACGTAAGCGTCATTCAGAGGATGTAGAGAGGAGTGCTGAGAAAGTGACTACTGAACGAAGTTTTCGCCTTAAGTGTCAGGAGAACTTGAGAAATATTGTTACTCCTTTCGCCCTCGTCAACCATCAGTTAAGACATGGGCAGGCTGTTGAGGAACTGCTCACTCGATCAGCATTGACTACTTCCCTGGCTACTAGTATGGCTTGCCGAAGACATGGTCAGGCTATTTTTAGGGCTATTGGTATTGATCCTCCTACCTATGGGGCCGTTGGTGCGGATGATTCTGACGTGGTACTCCCAGGTGATGCGGATTTGCTTCCTCAAGAAGTTTTTGTAAGACTGGCTAGGGAAGAACTACGAAGGCGAGGGGTGCTAGGGAACGTGTCTGAAGACCAAGGTTCTGGAAATGATGAAGATGGTGGTGACGATGATTCTGACGACGGTCATTCGGGAGGTGCCGGGGGTTATCCCAAAGATGATCCCGAGGGTGATTCGAAAGACGCTCCCAAGGATGATGCCGAAGAAGAAATTAGCAGCGTAGCCGATGATGATGCACATGATCTTGGGGACGTCAAAGAAGGGAACAATGGTGGTGGTATGGGTGTTGGTTTTGATAAGGAGATCAATTATTTGTTTCAAGAGTCTGTAGCAGCGTATATCGATGAAGAGGGTGAGGATAATGCTGAACCCTGAGGGAAATCACTCCTTCGAGACAAGATCACTCCGGCTTTCGAACCTATGAAGAGGACCTGGAGGTTGAAAGAGAGCTCTGGGATGAGATGAAGGTTTTTGACGATCCCACCCCTCGCCATGTTGCGTTACCCGGTGAAGTTTCTCCCCAGATCTAGCAGCGAATCTTTTTGTCTTTTCCTTTGTTTTCTGGATGTATTTTTTGTACCTGGCATCCCCCGTATTTTTTGACTGTATGCTGTTTTGAATGTATATACGAAGAAGTGTTTTGGTTGAATAGAGTTTCTCCTCTTTTGTTTTGTATTTTTTCTTGGGAACTTCGTGATCAAGCACGAAGTTGTCCTTGCAATATTCTAGGCTCCTAAGGTTACTTGAGGTGCAATTCTCCGGGGCTTACTTCAATGTGGGAGATAGTAAACCAAGCTAGTGGGGGCTTACGGATCACCCTTCCCAAAGGCTTTTAGCTACTTGCCTGTTTTAAAGCAAACAAAGGCTATCGAGGCCATAGGTACCCGTTTTTCCTCGGTATACTGGGTGGTTATCGAGGATACTAGGTATCCTCCAAGAGAACATGGTGGTGTTCTGATAATCCATTCATCCCGAGTAAAGTAGGGAACTTACGGTGGGTAGCTTCTATGCTATTGCTTCGATAATAAAGTATCTCAATGGGGGAGTGTCGGTCAAGGCTGGAGCTTAGTCATGGTACTATTCTCCTATCGCGGCCTAGAATTTGACCCATCTGTGTCTCGCCAGCCCCTCCTCGAGGCTATGTTTAGATTTTTGGAGGAGGTCCCTCGGCTGCGTAATTCGCTTATCATTCCCGAAATTTGGGCGAATTAGCTGCCTCGGGGTTCCATCCACCGTTAAAGGTAGATGTTAATCCTATTTATCGTCCCCTCGACGCCTCAGAAAGAGAGGTCCTCATGGTCGTGTGGTAGTGGGTCCAAATGCTTCATTAGCTTATGTAGCCTAGATGCAAAGTACCCACCGCTAACGGGGTGTCTTGTGGGTAGAGGACTGTGTCATATAGCTCGTAGGGCCCTTACGACTTATATGAACATCAGCTCTGTGCTTGCTATTCGAGGTCTTTTTATTTTTGGCATCTGGGCCTTGGCGTTAAGGCCTTTTAATTTCATTGCGTCGAGGCACTAGGGGAGATGGCATCGTAGCCTATTTGCTTTATATGGCGTCAAAACCTTTGGACATTTGCCTATTGGGGTAGGACTTCTGCCCAGCCGAGTAGGATCTAGAGTTTGGATCGAAGTATAGTGCGCTGAGAAGTGCAATATTTTTTAACTACAACAGGTCAAGCTGTTTCCTTTATTCTTTCATTCTAGTACTGACATTTCTTATGTGTTGCTTACATATAAAAGTTCTAGCTAAGGTGTTTCAGGTTCTTTCCTTCAACTGGGGTGCTTAGTTTTTGTCCTTCGAGATTCATTAGGCTGTAAGTGTCGTCTCAGAGTGCCTTTTCAACTGGCCCAGTCCAGAATTGCTCCTCCAGAGTATCCTTTCCAATGCTGCTCGAGCTTGGCTTGCTAGTTGATTTGCTTGGCATTAGTACCTTGTTGCTTGCCACGAGGAATTGCTCTCTGTTTTCAGGGCAATGACCCTTTCCCTTATTGATAGGTCGAGTGCCTTGCTTGCAGACTGTTGGGATTTTCATGGTGGTGCCAGCCATTCCAGTCTCGACTTTAGCTATAAACTCCCTTATGTAGGACTCTGTTATCTTTGGGTGTTTGGCTTGGCTTGAGGAATCCTGCCTCGGGTGCTCCGTCGCTTGAACATCAGTTTCGTTGCATACACGAGCTTCAGTGGGATCACCTAGTATTTCTGCGATTCCAAGTGGTGTTGGGAATCAGATTCTTCTATGCAGTGTGGAGGCTACTCCCATGATACTATGTAGCCAAGGCCTTCCCACAATGGCATTGTAAGGAGTGTCTATGTCAACTACACAAAATGATGTTAGTTGCTCTGCTTTCCTACATGGATCTTTAATGATAGCTCTCCCCTGGGCATCGAGGGCTTTCCGTTGAAACCATAGACATTGTACGAGGAGGGTACCAAAGCGGCATTCTTTCCAAACAGCTTATCATATGTTCTCCCAAAGAGTATGTCCACCGAGCTTCCCGGGTCTACCAGTATTCTAGGCATCGCCATTTCCTCGATATGCAGTGTGATGACCAATGGATCATTGTGCAAACTTCCTTCGTTATGGATATCTGTTGCCGAAAAGAAAACTGGCTGCTTCTGCCACTCTTCCAGGTGTCCTCTCATTGCTACACTTAATATTTATTTTCCTTCAAAGTCTCTTTTATGAATTCTATCAGTATGGATGCCTTCGAGATTCCGTCCACAGATGTCTGCAGGAACTATGGAGTTGCAGTCATCGAATCTTGGGATGCTTCGGTCAATAGTTATTACGTACGCCTCGTGCTTCTTCTCCTCTTTTGGTTGTGGCGGGCTTGGAGGTGGCTTTGGTAGTTCAAGGAAGTGCTTGAATTTTTCTTTTGAAATGAAAAAGTGAATCTGGTCCTGCGCCGTGACGCAGTCCTCAGTTGTGTGTCAGTAGAATTGGTGGAATTGGCAATAATCTCTAGAGTTTCGAGTATGTTTTGGTTGGTTTCCCCTGCTTCTTGGGTATCTCATCTCGCTTGCCAGCTCGATGCTTCGGAGAGCGTCTTCGATGGTAACACACAGCTTTGGCAACTTTCTGTCTTGGAAAGCAGGAAATCCCGACCTTGGCACGCCGAACTTTCTGCCTCCCTCGTGTCCTCTGCCATTGCCCTTGAATTCTCCCCGAGAGTCAGTTCCTCTGCTTTCGTTATACTTTCTATTATCGTGATACCTCCCATCACCAAATTTGCCTTCGTTTCCATATCTCCCATTATCGTTCTGCCTTTCTCGTTTTGAGAAATCTCCTGCTTGATTGTTCATGGTGCGATCTCGCTCTTCGAGCGATAAGTTGTTTATGGAGTGCACCTGTTTCGATATGGTTTCCCTTCCTTGAGTTGCTTGCTCCCCGATTTCTTCCAGCGTGATCCGCTCTTTTTGATATTTCTGAAGGTCTTGCAGCGTCTCTACATTCTTGGAAAAGAGTCTGTCGTACAAAGGATGATTCTTATCGAGTGCATTCGGATATGCTCGTACTTTGTCTTTCTCCGAGGATCCATTTCCCACTTCCACTCACTGGGCCGTCCATCTGTCTGTCAAGCTTTTAATGGATTCTTCGGGTTTGACTCTAATGCTGAACAACTTCTCCACTCCTGGCTTTGATGAGTTGTTGTATAGAAAATGAAGTATGAATACTTTAGATAGTTCTTCAAAGGACGAGATCGAACTAGCTGTCAGGTTGTCGTACCAAGCCAAGGCTTCTCCTTTCAAACTGGAAAAAAAATATTTGCAAAGCACCTCGTCTCTGTCAGCCCAAGCCAGGAATACTCGCAGGTACATCTTTATGTGCAGAGTCGGGTCTCCTACTCCGTCGAAGATTGATGCAAAAACTGGCATGGTGCACTTTACTGGTATGGCCTTGGCAAGAAGTTCGGGACTCAGTGGCGAACGGTTGACGTCATTAATTGCTTGAGTCAGCTTCATCTTGTCGGTCGATTGAATCCTGTTATCGAAGAGTTCTGATCGAAGCGTTTTGATTTGCTCCATCATGACTTGCTGTAAAGCTTGTGTCTCGACATTCTTCCTTGCCTGTTCATTTTCGTATACCAAATGTATGTTGTTTCCCTTTGGACGTATACTGGGTCCAGTTCTTCTGCTCGAGATCCCTATCTCAGGGTCCTTGGGGTCGTCTCCCTTGAATTTGGTGTTACTTCTCGACACCGAGTGTCCCCTGGATCGTGATATAGGGTGCGGGCGAGAGTGTCCCTCACTGCTCCCTTTATAGTTCGATGCAGATTTCTCCGCAGCTTTCTTAGTTGCCTCGGCTAATTGTTTTTTTAGTTTCCTTATTTTCTTGTTCTTTTGGATCAGTTTTCTGAATTGTGCAGCCCTTGTAGCTTCTTCCTCGGTGGGTTGATGCGCTGGCAGTACTTCATTCGGGATGTCGTCTTCGTCGTCGTCCTCATCATTCTCCCCATCTTCCTCTTGAATTCGTTGCTGAGGTGGTTCGTCACCCACTGGGAATCCTTCCCCATCCGGTCCCAGGTCTTCTATTTGTACTTCTTCCTAGTTTACACGTTCCCTATGTTGGACTGTGCTTGCTGCTACCTCTGGCGATAGTCCTTTGCTCGTTGAAAATCTGGTGTTGTGCCTCGAAGAACCTGTGCCAAGTCTCGAGGAACCTACTCTTTGCTTAGGCATTTGGTCAGATTTCGAAGTCATGTTGATAGTGACCTATAAAAAACAAAAAACACGTGAGGTCTAGGGCGGCTGGTGCAGTGCACTAGGTCAGACATGTATCCTAGTAGGCGTAACAGATTCTGTCGTGCGAGATTTCAGGATTGATTATACTTGTTCTGACCGAACCCTAACCGTTTTTTGGCTTATTAAAATCTACCTTCCCAATAAGGAGGTTCTGACAAGTTGTCCTATTTTTCCGAATCTGGACTCTGAGTATGAAAGCTGCAAGGCTTGTTTCCAAATATGGACATGGTATAGAAACCCTAAAATAGCCCTAGATTACTTTTGTTAACGTAAATGGTACACCATATTTGAAGGGTATTTCCTGGAAATTGTAATGGCTGATCCCAAAGTGAAAGCTACTTTTCTTTTAGATTTTCGCTGAGATTCTTTTGCATTTTGGAAAGGTTTTTTATACTCTTGATTGGATCTCTGCGCTTCAAGGCATGAATTCCTTGAAGAAACATCGATCTTATCATGTTGATGATTTGCTCTAAACCCTTGAGCGTGCTAAAACTTTTAAGATCTTTAGACACCCAAGGTGGTGGAACTCATAATGAAAATATGATGAAAATACGATTTAAAGAAGAGCTTGAAAACCCTAGGAAAAATTTCCCCAAAGAATTTGAAAACCATGAATCACAGGCAAACCCTAAGTTGTTTTAACCAGTCCCTGCTGTTTCTAGCGCCAAACTGTGTGAGTATAAATTTTGCATAAGCACTTTATACCCGACAGCCATCAGATCTATTAATCCAGCTATGGTCATGGGAGCAATATACATTTCATAGCAAGACACGAAGATCATAAGAACAATACCGAAGCTATCGAGCATAAGAAACAATAATAATATGGAAATAACTTGTAAATTGTATTTCATTCTAATCAGTACATGGATATGATGCTTAGAAGTTTTGAGGAGAAGCTAACCTAATCTCACTCTCACGACTTAGGTTACACCAAAAATCCAACCCCTACAATGAATCTCGAGCTCGCCTTATATAGGCCGAGTCAGAAGTGGTTTACAGCTAATAAGACAAACTACTTAATCGTGGGGATGTAAGAGTTTGTCGAGTAAGGCGGTGCCCTCGGTAAGTTCTTCCCGAAGATGTCTTCGTACCCTTTCTCTCGAACTATCTGTGCGAGTCTTCTCTCACCGAGCTCTTATTCGAGTTAGCTCTGCAGACTTATTCGAAGCATGACTACGATATCTTTTAGTTAGGCTTAGTCCTCCTGATCTGGACACGTGTTCCGAGGGTGCTTTACCCTCCACAAAGATGACAATGGAATTGATAGTGATGAAGATGTGGAAAATGAGGATGGGGAGGAAAAGAAAGAAATGGAGGGTGAGCAGAGTATGGGAGAGAATAGGGAGGTAGTGGTGGTTGAAGGGGGGAGAACCAAGTTCAAGGGGATCGAGTTGAAAGAGTTGAAAGAAGAATTGAGGGAAATGTTGCTGGTGGTGAAGGTGGTGGAGATGAAGATGAAAAAGTTGTTGAAAATGAAAGTCGTGATGCTAGGAAGGAGAATGAGAAAGATCCTAGTGCTGATAATGCTCCTAATAAGGAGGTTCTCGATGGTGATGCATAAAAGATGTTATATTCCTTCTGCCGCCTCTGGGATTCCTTTGTATGATCCATCATTTCCTGTCTTCGAAGTGTTTGCCGAAGTATCGTGTTCGATGCATCTTGTGTTTTTCATCCATTGTAAAATCCTTCAGTAGTGTATAATGTTTGTGCCATCGAGCATGTATCTTGTACTTTGATTTTGTCTAGTAATGAAATGTGCTTTTTTGGATTTTTCCTTTTCATGATCAAGCCATAACTTATCTGCTGCATAGTTTTTATAACGTGATCAGGCACGCATTTTCCTTTATATAATCTAGGATCCTAAGGTTACTTAGAGTGCAACTCTAAGGCTTACTGCGATGTGAGAGACAGTAAACCAAGCTAGTGGGGGCTGCGGATCACTCTTCCCATAGGCTTTTCGCTACTTTGCCTGCCTCAAGCTGGCGTTTGGCATCAAGATCGTAGGTACCTGGTTGGCCTGAGTACATAGGAGATTATGGTAGGTATCGAAGATACCAAGTATCCTCCGAGGAGGCTTGAGTACCTCGGATACATGTTTTTCCTAAGTAGAGCATGATGCTTATGGTAGGCGACTACTTTTGACATTGATAATCAATTAGCACTATAGGGGAGTGTCGGTCAAAGCTGGATCTTAGACATGGTACTGTCCTCCTATCGCGACCTGGAATTCAACCCTTTCATTCTCGCTCGCCCCTCCCCGAGACTATTTTTGATTTTTGAAGGAGGTCCCTTAGTTGCATAACTCGCTTTCCATTCCCGTAAATGTAAGCTAATTAGCTGCCTCAGGGTTCCATCCACCCTAATGGTAGATGTTAATCCCATTTATCATCCCCGTGACGCCTCATCGAGGAGGTTTCATGGGTCGCATGGTAGTGGGTCCGAAGGCCTCTTAGCTTATGTAGCTTCGATGCAAAGTACCCACCGAGGAATGTGCTGTCTAGCTCGTAGGGCCCTTACGACTACATCGACATCATCTCTATGCCTAACATGGTATGAATTTTTATTTTTGCGTAAGGGCCTTTATACATTTGGCGTCAGGGCCTTTTGGGAGATATGCCTAACATAGTAGGTCTTTGCATGTGCGAGTAGGATCTGGAGGTTGTATCGAGATATAACAAATCGATCTGTTAAATTGTTTATTAAATTGAGTTTGGAGTCGAAGTGCTTTAAGTACATTGCTTTCTATGAGTAATACTTTCTTATATATTGTGCATTCCCTAATACTACACCATCTTCATCGAGCAGCTTATAAGCTCCTTTCCGCGCCACATATTGCACTTTGAAGGGTCCTTCCCAAATAGGTTCTAATTTTCCACAGTCTCCTTTCTGATAGGGTGGGATTTCTCGCAATACGAGATCTCATGGCTGAAATTCTCTTTCGATGACCTTCTTGTTGTATCCTCTCGCTAGTCCTTGCTAAAACAATTGATGCACACAAACATATTCTGCATGATCATGAGATGTAGAATTGGAAAGTAAAGGATGATCTGGATTACAAATCCCGTGGTGCTGCCAAATCTTTATTTTATGTCATTTCCAAGATACCAACAACTATTGTGTTTATAAAAAGGAATTTCAGAACTAATGCTCTTCCAGGACCAAGAGGTATCTTTTTTACTACAAACTCAAATGGGTCACCACTAGGAAAGTATTTTGCAGTTAGAGATCTATCCTAAACTTCATTGGATCTAGTACATAGCCTCCATGCTGATTTGGCTAAAATAACTTTGTTAAAAAATTCCAAGTATCTAAAACCAAGCCCTTCATCTTGTTTGTGCTTACATAAATTATGTCAAGGAGCAAGATGACCACCCCTACTATTCTTCTTTTTCCTCCAATTTTTTGGTTGCACTGAATTCATGCTTGAGATACTTAAATCTAGCAATTTAAAAGAGACCATATAATGAATAAGAACTGAGCTTAGAACATGTTTGATCATTACTCCTCTACCTGAAATTTGATTCTCTCCACTTTGAAAGTCTGTGCTCCATTTTATCAACAAGAATTGAGAAGAGAGTCTACTTATTCTTGCTGATAAATAATGGAAGACCCAGATATTGTTCTTTTAGCTCCATTAGCTGTGCGCTTCGCTATATCTGGAGGCTACGATGTTTGTCAAGGAAGATATTCATCGCTAAAAAAAGATAAGTCATTCTCGTGAATCTTCCTTTTGTTTTGTCCGTATTGAAGTTTGGCTGAGTCTCACCAAGAGCCTCTCGCGTACGCTCGAGTAACTTCGTCCCTCTCCTACTAGCCGAGTCCCGTCAGGACCTCTCATTCGCAGTCGAGTGGATGAATCCCCTCACCTGAAATTCGTACTTACATATGTTCTATAATATTTGATAAATTCATCTTTTTTCTATGAATGCTAACCTGGTTTCTCTAACTGTTGTGCATTTGTAGCAGGCCCGATCTTGGAGTCCACCATCTCAATCAGAAATGTAAAGTAGCTTTTAGATGTTTTATACATTTAAGTCTTATTGGAAACCTCCAGATGAAGGTATCATAAAATGTAATGTTCATGCATCTTTTGACCATTATACTAACCACCTTGGTACTTGTGTTGTCATGCGATATTCTACAGGTCAATGCACAGGGATCAAAGGCACTTTCCAAAATGACATCTTAAGTCCAGAAAAAGGGGAATGTATGGCTGTTCGTGAGGCGTTGAGTTGGGCCAAAATCTTGCAGTTAAGACGCATACACATTGAAGCTGATGCAAAGCTTGTCATACATGCACTTAAGGGATATATTGCTCAAGTACACCGGAGTCATAGGAATCTAGTGAAAGAAATTCTTTATTGCAGTCTTGTTTTGAACTATGTATTTTTTTCTCCAAGTAGCAGATGCCTTATTAAAGCATGTCAGGAAAACTCATCTCTGTCAATTTTGCTTCTCTAATTATCCTGCTCTAGTTTATGAGATGTTAGCAAGAGATTGCAACTTTGTTATTCCCTAATCATCAATAAATTTCTTTTTTGTATCAAACAAAAAGATGTTCTATACATTAAAAATGATAACATGCCTTCACCGTCGGCAGTTTTCCAGCAATAGCCGAACACCATAACCCAATTTTTGGTATACTAGTCTACCTAAAGTAGTAAAAGCCCCATTTTCCAAGGTTCCATAGGAACCGGCCTTGGGGCTTGTTGCTGGCATACCTTGCAAACTTTTGCCCCCCCAGTAAAAAAAAAACCAAACACACCCTTGGGTTAAAAAATAGTTACTCACTCAACAACAGCAGTAATTTTTCTTAGTAGTTGATTTTTTCTATTTCAAGAGAATTTTACCATTAGCGAACAAGCAGAAAACCTTATCACAGAGCCTCCTCTCTGCTTGTTTGCTGTGTGGCTCTACTTCTCCGCCCAGAACTGACAAACCCCATCTCTAATCCTCGCGGAAGATATAGAGACAACCCCCACACAGACTTATCAAACTAGATAGATAGATAGGAGAAACACAGAAGAAGAAAGAAGAAGAATAAACCCTAAACCCCCAAAAATCAATGGATAACCCTGTTTCTCTTTCTACTACTCAATTAAACCCTTCCTCATCAGAAGAAGACATAAAGGATGAATCTATATCACAATTGAAGAACAATACCAATAATACATCTTCAGGTATATCTTCTTCTGTTGCTGCTGCTTTACCAATTAGAGCTCCTTTATCATTTGATTCTGATATTGATAATAATAATACTCCTGTTAAAATCAATGGTGACAGTATTAGTAATAGTCTTAAAGTAGCAAGGTTTGGTTTTGATAGTGATAGTGATGTTGTTATCTCTTCTTCTGATGAGTCAGAAGAAGATGGTTTTGTGAGTGGAGAAGATGAATTTGGAATTACTTCTTCTGATAGAAATTTTATTGCAGACCCAGATGAAAAAACCCTAGATATGTTGTTGGGTGCCGAAAAGGTTGTTGTACCCCAACAGCCTGTTTTTGTTGCTTCTTCTTCCTCGGTTGATGACAAGGTGTTTGTTCCACCTAAAGCTTTGTTATCTGTTGATGATGACGATGATGAGGGCTTCGTTAGTGGCATGGATGACGATGAAGAGTTGTTGGATGTACCTAATGTAGTAGCTTCTGTTAAAATTCCTTCGGTTGAGTCGATTCCGCCACCGAAAGCGTTGGTTTCTGGGGAAGATGATGTTGTTCCCGATGTTGTTGATAAAGTTGATTCTGAGGTTTCTAGTATTGCTATAGTTCCGAATGTCAGTGCGGTGGAATCACCTGAGAAGACCGAGGAGAATATCTCACCTGAGGAAGTGGTTTCGAGTTCTGTGGAGACTGTTGTTCCTGTTGTAACTGAGGTGGCCCCTAAAGAGTCCTTGGTGGTTAGTACAGAAGATACATTGCTTAAAGACAGTAAATCCGACGAAGTTGATGTTTCTACACCCAAGGAGGAAGTGAAGGAGTCTAAAGATGTAGATGCAGCGGAGAAGAAAATTGATGTGCCGGAAATGGTTATTGAAACCAAAGATTCTCTGGAAGTAAAAGAAAATGGGGTTTCTGACGTTAGGGAGGTGCAAAATACTTCTCAAGAAAGTGTAGGCTTAGATAGTGGGGATAACCAAAACGGTGTTGAAGAGTTAGTGAAGTCTGTTTTTCCTGTTGAAGGTGATGGGGACTCTAATGCTGAAATGAAACAGCCAATTCCGGTGGAGTTGGAAAAGACTGTTGTTGAAGTTGTGGAAGATGAGAAAGTTTCTGAGCCTAAAATTGTTGAGATTTTGGTTGATAAAGATGTTAGTTTGGGTAGTCAATCTGAACAAGCACCAGTGGTTGTTGAAGAACCCATTGAACCAAAGTTGGCCGAAGGTACTGCTGATGCTTCCCCTAGTCTAGAAGGTAAGTTTGAACATTTATTTATTTATTTAATTTTTTTTTTTTTGTAACAAACTTAAAATTTCATTTTTGATACTTTTGAATTATATACTGATGATTTGAAACTGATGCAGCA
This sequence comes from Papaver nudicaule, assembly GCA_023529015.1. NCBI lineage: Eukaryota > Viridiplantae > Streptophyta > Magnoliopsida > Ranunculales > Papaveraceae > Papaver > Papaver nudicaule. The sequence goes on from JAJJMA010078482.1 coordinate 14,527, forward strand.
GAAAAGGAGAAAGAGGATCATGCCGAAAAGATTGCCGAAGGCATTGACAGAAGTGTTCCTATCGTTCCAGAGGAACTTAAGCCTGAGTTGGAAACTGGTTCATTAGCCAAGCCAGATGAAAGCGTGGTCGATGAAGGTTCTGATGAAGTTGAATCTAAAGCCAGCGCTGGAGTAAATGGCCCGACTGAGACTCAAATTGTGGACTCTATCGCTGTACCTGCAGAATCCAATTCAGTTACAGAGTCGAAACATCTAGATAATGGCATTGAATCCGAGCCCAAGATTGTTGAGATTTTGGTTGACAAAGATGTTATGTCGAGTATTCAATCTCCAGCACCAGTGGTCACTGAAAAACCTGTTGAGCCAACGTTGGTTGAAGATATTGTTGTTGCAATTGCTGATGCTCAGAGTCATCCGGAAAAAGGTATTGTACAACAAAACTTTCAGTTCAAACAAGTTCTATGATTGAAAATTTAGAACCATAAAGTGATAAATGAAAACTGATGCAGGGGAGAAAGAGAAGGATGATGATGAAGAAAAGAGTGTCGGGGGTATCAATGAAATTGTTTCCAAGCTTCCTGAGGAACTTAAGTCTGAGCAGGAAACTGGTTTAGGAGCCAAGCTTGATGAGCGTGTGGTTGATGAAGCTGCTGTTGGAGTTGAATCTAAAGCCGAAAATGGAGTAAATAGTTTGTCTGAGACTCAAATTGTGGACTCTATCCCTGTCCCTGCGGAATCCAGTTCAGCTGCAGAGTGGAAACATCTTCATAATGGTATTAATCCTGAGCCCAAAGCTGTTGAGATTTTGGCAGAGAAGGACACTAGTTTGGGTAATAAATCTGAACAAGCGTCATTGATTTTTGAAGAACCTGTTGAACCGAAGTTGGTTGAAGACACTACTGTTGCAGTTGCTGATGCCCAAAGTAGTCTAGAAACAGGTAATGTAGAACAAAATCTTCAGTTTGTAACAGATTCTATTGAAACTTTAGAACAACACAGTGAAAACTTAAAACTGATGCAGGAGAAAAGCAGAAAGATGATGATGACGAGAAAAGTGCCGGAGGCATCGACGGAGGTGTTTCTACGGTTCCAGAGGTACTTAAGTCTGAACCTGAAGCTATTGCAACAGCCAAGCCTGATGAGCATGTGCTCGATGAATCTAAAGCTGACGTTGCAGTAAATGGTTCGACTGAGACTCCGGTTGTGGATTCTACCACTGTACCTGTGGAATCCAAATCTGTTATAGAGTCAAATCACCTGGATAAGGGTATCGAATTAGAAAATGAGATTTCTAAGAATACCACCCAAGCAACTGAATCTGCAGTACCAAGTTCTGTTTTAGAATTAGAAGGCAAGCAAGAAACTGAAGATGAAGTAGAAGAACCTGAACCAGATTTTACAGAAGAAGATGAAGATTCAGCTTCAGATGAGGGAAATGAAGGTATGATGTTTGATGGTTCTGAGACTGCTGAACAGATCATGAAGGAGTTGGAGAGAGCATCAGGTTCTCACTCAGGTGGGGATATTTCTCAGGACTCTTTTCAAAGAATTGATGGACAGATTGTTATGGATTCAGATGAAGAGGTGGATACTGATGAAGAGGGAGATGGAAAAGAGCTGTTTGATTCTGCTGCATTGGCTGCTCTTCTCAAAGCAGCTACTGGTGCAGGACCAGATGGAGGCAATGTCACAATCACCGCACCAGATGGTTCTCGGCTATTCTCTATTGAACGTCCGGCTGGATTAGGTTCTTCTATGAGGTCTCTGAAACCTGCTCCCAGGACAACTCGTCCGAATCTTTTCTCTCCTTCAGATCTTACGGCTGGAGGAGAACCAGAGAATGAATTGAGTGAAGAAGAAAAGAACAAGCTGGAGAAGATACAGAAAATAAGAGTGAAGTTCTTGAGGCTTGTTCAGAGATTAGGGCAATCTCCCGAAGACTCTATAGCTGCTCAGGTTCTGTACCGTCTTCTCCTTGCTGCAGGGAGGCAAACCACTCAAACGTTTAGCCTTGATGCTGCTAGGAGGACTGCAGCAGAGCTTGAAGCTGAAGGCAAGGATGATCTAGATTTCTCATTGAACATTCTGGTTCTCGGGAAAACAGGGGTGGGTAAAAGTGCAACAATAAATTCCATATTTGGTGAAAAGATGGCTCATATTGATCCATTTGAACCTGGTACTACCCAAGTCAAAGAGATTGTTGGAAAAGTAGATGGAGTTACAATTCGGGTCTTTGACACACCGGGTCTAAAATCATCTGTTATGGAACAAGCTTTCAATCAGAAGGTCTTAGCTTCTGTAAAGAAGTTGACCAAGAAAAACCCTCTGGATATTCTCCTTTATGTCGATCGATTGGATACCCAAACCAGAGATCTTAATGATATGCCATTGTTAAGGTCAATCACTGCTACTCTCGGGTCGGCGATATGGAGGAGTGCCATTGTTACCCTAACCCATGCTGCTTCTGCACCACCAGATGGATCAAGTGGGCATCCCTTAAGTTACGACACATTTGTTGGTCAACGGTCCCATATTGTACAGCAGTCAGTTGGTCAAGCTGTTGGAGATCTGCGTATGATGAATCCAAGTTTGATGAATCCTGTATCTCTCGTCGAGAACCACCCTTCATGTAGAATAAACAGAGAAGGTCAGCGAGTTCTTCCAAATGGGCAAGCATGGAAACCTCAGTTACTACTTTTGTGTTACTCTATGAAGATTTTATCAGAGGCAAGTTCCTTATCTAAACCTCAAGAGGCATTCGATCATCGTAAACTTTTTGGCTTCCGTGTGCGTGCACCGCCTCTACCGTACTTGTTATCAACAATGTTGCAGTCTCGGGCTCACCCCAAACTTCCATCCGATCAGGGTATTGATAATGGCGATTCTGACATTGAGTTGGGGGATATGTCAGATTCTGACCAAGAAGAGGAAGAGGACGAGTATGATCAACTTCCACCATTTAAGCCTCTGAGAAAATCTCAGATTGCCAAGCTCAGTAAGGAGCAGAAGAAAGCCTACTTTGATGAGTATGATTATCGAGTGAAGCTACTTCAGAAGAAACAATTGAGAGAGGAGCTTAAAAGAATGCGGGAAATGAAGAAGGGAAAGGATAATCCTGTAGCAGGAGGAGGTTTTATGGGAGAAGATGCTGATCAGGAGAATGATGGTCCAGCAGCAGTGCCGGTTCCACTACCTGATATGGTGTTGCCACCTTCCTTTGACGGAGACAATCCGGCTTACAGGTACCGATTTTTGGAGCCGACATCACAACTTTTAGCAAGGCCTGTTTTAGACAATCATGGATGGGATCACGATTGTGGATATGATGGAGTCAGCCTCGAAGAAAGTCATGCAATTATGAGTAAGTTTCCTGGAGTAGTTGCTGTTCAAATCACAAAGGATAAAAAGGAATTTAACATCCATTTGGATTCATCAATTGCTGCCAAGTACGGGGAAAATGGATCAACCCTAGCAGGATTTGACATCCAAACTATAGGGAAGCAGCTTGGCTACATTGTCAGGGGTGAAACCAAGTTCAAAAACTTCAAGAAGAATAAAACAGCTGCTGGGGTAGCCATAACGTTTTTAGGTGAGACTGTGACAACAGGTCTTAAAGTTGAGGATCAGATTGCGATTGGAAAACGCCTTAGTTTGGTAGGAAGCACAGGAACTGTCAGGTCACAAGGTGAAGCCGCATATGGAGCAAACTTAGAAGTCCGCCTTAAGGAGAAGGATTTTCCAATTGGGCAAGACCAGTCAACTTTGGGTCTCTCCCTAATGAAGTGGAGAGGTGATCTTGCAGTTGGAGGTAACTTTCAATCTCAAATCTCTGTTGGACGGAGTTCCAAGGTGTCTGTGCGTGTTGGTTTGAACAACAAGCTCAGTGGGCAAATCACAGTTAGAACAAGCAGCTCAGAACAGCTTCAACTCGCTCTTGTGGGTCTTCTTCCTATTGCAGTTTCTCTCTACAGAGCCATCTTTCCTGGTGCCGCGGGTGATACCTACTCAGCTTACTGATTTTACTCTCCCAGTTCAATTATGACTGAAATTTTATGGAGTCGGTATTATTTTTTTCTATGTTATTTTCGAAAAATGTGTTTTATTTTGCATTAGATTGAGGTATCCTGCAGTTATTTTTTGCCAAGAAGAATATTGTAGCAAAATGTGAGAGGAGATGGTATCATGAGACAGGCTCAATAATGTTTTTGATGTTCAGTTGCATTTGAATCAGTTAATGAAGTTGTTTATTAAGTCATGTGAGTCCTATTATACTTGGTTGCTTGGTCACCAAATTTCTTCTTTGACTAGGGTCCTTGCCTTGGTGCAAGACTTGCCATATTTCTCCTTATCTATTATGTATGTTATATATGAGGAAACCTGTCTTCTGTCTTTCTTGCTCTCTTAAAGCACAACTTCAGATTGGCAAGTTGACTATATTGGTGTCAATATTAGATCGAGATTCTGCAAGAAGAGTACAGGGAGAGGGTTCTTCAAATTCTAGATCTTAAGTCCAGACATCAACAAGTAAGAATCGTTAATTTAGATTTATCCGTTGTTTTTTGTATGTATATATTTTAATGTCAGTGAGAAACTCGTATTGAAATTACATAGTTTCTTGCAGGTCGTTAATGTCCCTAGACAAGAAGTACAAGATAGCAAGGAGCATAGGTGAAGAATGCACTCAA
>JAJJMA010078491.1:204-22325 GCA_023529015.1 Papaver nudicaule
GTTTGTCTTGGCCAAGGGCCATGGCGCCATATTCATGGCGCCACAAACACTAGTGGAAAATGTCCGTTTTAGAACTGCTAGAAACAGCTCTAAAAGCGAGCAAAAGAACGGATCTCATCAGTGCTTTTAACAGTTCTATTTCTGTCGTCCTTCTCAAATAGGACGGATTTTCTTTGTCTTTATAATAGAACTGACTTTACAAGTCCTTTATAAGAACTGTGAAAAGCAGTCCTTCTGTTGGATTTTAATAATAATAAAAGTAAAAAGAGATCACCTCATATAATCCCATTTCAGCAGATCTGATTGGACTGAATTAAAATTACATTATTCTGACTGAGCTGAATGATGCTGACTCTGGTGAAATGAAAATGTAAATCTGAAATAAAATCTGGTTTCATAAATCTACACCATCACCATTCATAAATACACCTGAATTCATTGTAGTTTACATAGAATCAAAATTACAACTGAATTCAATTGAAAGTACTCCCAAGTTCAAAATCAACAAATATAAAAAGATCATTCAGTTCCAAGGCTGGTAGGCTGCAAGGTTGAAATGTTATGTTGTAGTCGTTTACAGTCATTTCATCTTCCAACAGTTTTCCAACAAAGATCAACTGAACCTTAGCCTTAACGTTGTCAATGGTGTCTGAGCTCTCAACCTCAAATGTGTTGGCTTACCGTGAGCGCAACTGAGAGGTGGCCAAAACAAGAACTATCATCTGACCATCTGGCAAACGAATAATACACCAACTATTTAAAATTAGAAGGAAAAGAATGTACACAAAAATACAATGAAGAGATAGATAGTGTCAGACCTCCTTCTAAACCATATTTGTGGCATGTGCCTTCTTATAAGTGATGGTGACGATATAAGCCAATGACGATCTTGTTAGATAAACAAACATGTACTCTCCAAAATCTAACAATTAAGAGAAGATTAACTCACCAATGTCTACGTTGCAGTCATAGACTGCCAAAGCTCTCCAGGAAAGATGACTTGCACTTGGGCTACATGGAAGCAGATTTGCTTGCCTTGATAACTATTTATTCTTAGTATAATAAATTGTTCGTTTCCGTCCATAATTGTTGAACTACTAATTTCTGGCAGCACTATGACACAATATACGTATGACGCATCTCAACGGGGTTATCATTAGTCGTTTACATATCTAAAGTAAAGAGCAATCTATTCAACAGGTGCATAGCAACGAAAACACATTCATACAGGGCAAAATACAAATAGATAACAAATACCTGAATAATTATAATTGTAAATATTTGGTTTGGAACTCACATATTGGAGAGAAGATTGTCTCCATGTTTGATGAGCAAGACGATGGTGCCAACTTCAGCAGACCCCATTATGCAATGTTGGTTGAACCTTTATATGAGACAAGTACGAATCAAAGTCCCTTAAGGGAAAGTTGTGAAAAACTTGAAAAAACAAAAAGAAAAAATGGGTAAAATTACCTCAAGATTGTATCGAGCCACCCATATCTCATACCAGCAGAGATACCAACAGCGGGGCCAACATGAAATTCCAACTATGAAAGAATCAGGCTTCAATTATTTAAATTGTTCAAGGAAAACACAAACAACAGGTGAAAACCAACTAGACAAATAGAAGAAGCTAAGAGCAAGCACTATGGTTCTCTATTTGGGGAGACTTCTCTATTGAATAGAGAAATGCAACTACTATGGTGCTAAATTTCTCTATTCAATAGAGAAATTGGTAGGCTTTGCTATTGCCTGCTACGGGTTCGTAGCAGGCAATAGCAATAGAGAAGCGAGGCGGAAATCCAATTCCCGCAGAGCAGAAATCCAATTTCCGCAGAAAACTTTTTACGGAAATCCGATTTCCGCCCAGAATTCATGCGGGAATTGGATTTCCGTCCCATAAATAATACCGTTTGACCTTTTTTTTCCTTACACCCCCTCTACACCTCAACATCTAACCATCCATCTTTCTATTTTTTCATGACCGTCAGATCCCCAACGGCCTATATTTCACACCTCAATCCTATATAAACTCAAACTTGGCCTTCACTTCATTCACTCACAACTTAGTTCGATATTTCTCTAGTTTGCACTCGATTTCAACTGTCAAATAAAAAACCTAATTCAAAAAATTCTTCCGGGGGCGTTGCACAAAAAAGCTGCGGAAATCCAATTTCCGTCTCGAAATAGCTAAGACCACCGCGGTTGCCATTTTTTCTCCATTTCTGCCTTCCCCTTTCTCTATTCAATAGAGAAGCCTTAGGCCACCATAGTGCTTTCTCTAATAAAACTACACGAAATCCTACCTGTCCGAGCATAACTTCTCCATTGGTTCCACTGACGTTAATTCCTGCATAGAGACAGGCTTTGTATTAGGCGTCAACAATGTCACATCTGAATGCCTTGTTTGCACCGGTACCACAGTAGTAAGGTCCCTGGTTATCACAAAGAAGCAAATCAGATAAATTGAAAAATGTGTTGATAAATAGTTACACGAAAAGGAGTAATTAGATAGACAGTCACAACAATAAAACCGAATCGGAGCCCATAAAAGCCCCTGCCGCAGCCTACAAATATAAAACATCAACACATCATCATCAGCAAAAAAAAAGATCTGAGAAGAAACATTAGAAATTAAACCCTGCTAGTTCTTCAAAAAACATTTTTGGGGATATTTTTCTACAAATTGAGGACTGCAATCCCTAACTACCGACAACACGGTACAAAATCTCACTACTCGAAACTATAAACAGTCTCAGATTCCTTTAAACATAAGGATGCGATTAGGGATTAGAAAAGAAACATCGACCTTATCTTCAAAACCAAGTTGATAGTTTGCCCTAAATTCGAAAATTTTGAGATGAAACCAATTTCATTTTGGAAGGATTTAATCCTAAAAGTGGTAATAAGCGAGTTAAGAGAAGGGATGAGATGAACTGCTGCGTACCCCACTGTTTAATTGCACTTCAAAACTGTCACCACCACACAGGGTAAAAAGTTCAATACTAGAGATAGTTTAAGCAAACACTATCTGAGGAAAAAAAAATAATTTCAGCAAATTAGAAGAAATAAACTCAACGAAAAGAATACAAGAGCAGAGAGATTAAAACATCTACAGATGACCATGAATACAATTATTACAAAATCATATTAGAATTTAAAAGGTAAAAAAAAAACAGATTAAAATCAAGTAATTAGTTAACAATACCTTAAAAAGTTGGCGATTTCAGTGCGTCCAGTACCATCAATTCCAAAAACATCTCTGTTGTAACAACTTCTTCCATTCCATTCCTTTTCAAACGCCATCGCCTTGAAAGGTTTAATCAACCAAAAGAATTTATGACTTTAGGAAACCATAAAGACCACCGCATCTTTAACCCATCAGATCTTCGTACTGATTAATTTGGGTTTTGGTTTGAAGGGAGATGGAAAACATGAGAACTAGGATTTGTTAGGGTTTTATTTTCTCTCGATTTTGTTGATCAGTCGCCTGTGAGAGAAAAGTGAAGGAAGAGAGAGAATAAAGATATAAAACAGAGAAAGAGATAAGTTTTCTCTTGATTTTAGCGACCAGAAAGCGATTGTTTTCATCTACATCGTTGAAATAAATGAGTTGATCCCGACCGTTGATGAAAGAACGGATTAAAAGCATCTTTTAACGTTTCCTCTTTTTTACCGGTGAAAGAACGGATTCTGGCTGGGCTAAATGTGAAACCGCCCATGTCGGTTCTTTTCTAAAAGCCCTGGTCTGTCCTAAAACCCTCATTTTCCACTAGTGAGTCATTTCTAATATCAGACTAGTTTCTAATCGTCTGACTTCTGCTTTGCTTGCTTTCTAACCTTAATCCTACATATGGAGATGTTGTCGTATTTAGATCTCTTGAGATTGGTTTTGCCTAAGTTTTGTGCTTGTGCTTGTGCAGCAAGAGTAACCTTAGTCCAGTTATAATGTTGTAAGTGTGTTCTTCAACTCAGCTATTCTTCGATTGCATAACGAAAGTGGTGTTTACCAATTTTCATGATGGTTTATGTGTATATACATAATACCCAAAGAACCCACAAGCGGTGTTGGTGTTGTTTTCCTTTGCAGCTTGGGTCTTCTTTGTTTGCTTCTTGTTACACTCTACCGAAAGTGACTGGTTCTTTACTTTGCAATTTTGGTTCTTTTTTCGAAGTCTGTGAATATCGTATGCCTCCCTTGTAATTGGTTAAATGAGATTAAATCATGTGAATGTGCAAGGTGTATGCACTTGAGTGAGTAGGTGAGTTTAATCAAGTATGTATGTAAAGTAGTACATTGTAAACTCTTTGTATTAGCCAATTCATTTCAATAAGATCAAAGATTTCAAAATGTAACTATTTTTTACCCATTTCAACTATGCATATATTCACATACAAATACTTATCACAATGACAATGATATTTTAACTTCTAATTTTGTTTATTGCCAAACTTATTTATTGACTTTTTGACTTATAAGTCATATAATTGCCAAACTAACTTTTTAACTTTTCAACTTCTCAGAAGTAACTTCTAGAAGTTCAGAAGCAGAAGCACTTCTACTTCTGCTATCCAAACAGGCTCCTAAAACCGTATCCAAACAAGGTATAAGGGTTCATTCACCGGATCATATATGTCGTCTAACTGACCTAGATGCAATACAGGGCAAGTTTCCTGAGTATGAGCTAGTCGGAAGCAATGAATGCAATAGTTGTGAGGAGCATTGAGAGGAGTGAAAACTACGGTTGTGATGATACAATCGACCATAATTACTGATGTTTGTGCAATAGGTTTCTGGATGTTAATCTCTATGAGAATCTTTAGGGAGTCTGGACCAAGATCACCAGTTGAGGCTCTGAGGAGGGTGCCTAGGGGGCTGAATTGCACAAAAATACCCAAAATTTGGGTGTGTCTTTCAAAAATATACCTTTTAAAATTTAATACAAAAAAATACCCATGTCTACCGATTTTAGCCCTCAAAGTCTACACCCTAAGTACAAATTTTTGTGGTCAACCAAGATTTACCACGATGATTAGGGTCTACACCTTTGTATCCAAAGTCTAGACCTTACAAAAAGTTTATTTTTAGAATTGTCAAAGTGTAAACCTTGTGTTTATCATAGTCAAGACTTTATACAAAATGTTATTTTTGGAATATCAAAAATGTAGACCTTTACTTCCCAAGGTGTAAACCCTAAATTAAGGGTCGCCACATAGGCGCCATGTAGATTCAGAATGGTCTAGACCGCCAATATTAGAGTAGAATGGTCTACACCTCAATACCAAGGTCTGGACCATAAACCCTATAGTCTACACCTTTGAATCCATAGTCTAGACCCTGATTGCATTTCTGTAAAATTAATAGGGTCAAGGTCTATAGTAGTCATCAAAGGGTAGTTTTATGTATTAAATTTTAGAAGGTATATTTTTGGAAGAACTCTTTGAAAATGTGCTATTTTTGTTGATTTCTGGTGCCCCTAGGGGTCTACAGAGGTCGATAAGGAAACTAGGTCGCTGCATGCTATTTATAATATTAGTGACCGAATATCAGAGCTTAATGAACATAAGGCCATTTGTATTGTAATCTTTGATCGGATCCCAAACAGCCATAGGCAAGACATCTCCAAATATGTACCATGGGCTACCAGCTAGAACCCACAACATGCATTCAAGACTTGCAAAACTAATCCTATAGTAATCCCTTATAACTCTAGAGATGAAGAATCTGACTCCTTCTCCCCAACGTTATTGTAAAGCACAACCTACTTGAGTAATGGTATAGTCTTGAGAAGTGAAAAGGCTGGCTACCAGGCTAAATTTACCTATAACTATTTTGTTATGAATATGCTTAGAGCGTCCACAATGGGATGCTACAATGAGTTCTATAGTTATATTTAGGATCCAAAAGTGAAAAAACTAACCACAGTCTTCATGCTATACCCAAATATATGATAGCATTTCTAGGGTTTCGTCTCAAATTTGAGACCCAGGATAGCATTTGATGGAGCGCAGTTATATAGGGCGTTCAATGAGAAACGTAATTGTACGGGGCGTCTATCGATAAACGCGGCGCGATAATGCGTCTGAAGGCCAAGCGTATTGTGATAATGTGTTAGTGTGAAGCGCACTTCAACAATGCGTCTGATGAGACGTAGTATAAGAGTGCGTACACCATGGAGAATAGCATAAGAGTACGCCTGATGAGAGGCGTATAGTGTTTTAGGCCTACATTTAACAATGGGGCGCATGATATTATTGCGCCTGATAATGGGGCGCATGATCATGGGCCGTTCCACTAAAAACACATTTCAATTCACCGCCTCATGCGAAATGCATTATTAGAATGCGCCTATTGTGAGACGTAATGTCCGCTTGCGTCTGTTGGTGAAATGCATTATTCAACTCCGTCTCTAGTCGTACGCATAAAACACTTGCGCCTTGCTATATTATAGCATCCACCCACTAAACTTCTTTTCCAAAATTTCATTTATAAATGCTAAATATGTGATTGCATTTGGCATTTGACAGGCTCAACATTGTGGATGCTCTTAATGCTTCGGACACTAGGAGACTGGTTGTTGACTGATGGGTGATAGTCATATTGAAGCTCGGCAAAAGGGATATTAAGAAAGTAATTGATAGCTGTTTATTGTGGATCATTCATCCTGAACTGGTTCAAGAAAAGGCAATGCAGCGAAATGGGATGAAGGAAAAACTATGGCCACACGGGGACTTATATAACCCCGAATTGGAAAGAAGGAAACTCTAGACCTCAGGGGACAACGAACTTCAGTTTACTACTTTTTTTTTGATAGGTGGGCTGTACAAACACAGCACCAAAACGAGATAAAAAAAACACTACAAAACTGAAATAGCATCAGCTTCTAAAGACAAACAGGAAGAGATGCATACAGGAGGAGAAGATAACCACCATTGGTGGACATTTTGCCTTGCGACATATTTGGCGAGTAAATGGGCAGCTTCGTTTGCCTCTCGCGGAACAAAGGAGTACTCAACCTAGGGAAAAAGAACAACCAACTTCTTAATCTGATCAATAAATTGAAGTAGACGCCATGGAACTTTATCCATATCACCATTTAAAGCTTGCACAACCTTCTTCGAATCACCCTCTATAATGATCTTATCTACCCCCAAGTCTATGGCCATAGATATACCAAGTAAGAAAGCAGCAGCTTCAGCAGTTAGAGGACTGTGTAGATCACCAGGGCCAGTCTGAGCACAAATAAAAACTCCCAAGTGATTACGCGCCACAGCAGCAACCGAAGACTGAACATTATTCCAGGTCGCGTCAACGTTCACCTTAATACAGTCAGATGTAGGAGGACACCATTGTTCATCACTGACTGAATCATATGCAGGTTGGTTTACGGGGATAGAAAGATGTTCATTGTCCTCTTCAAGTAATAAAAAGTACTAAACCAATACATACCGTGATGAATGATAGAGGTGATGTTAATAGATTGTTTCTGGTAAACAAGCTCATTTCTTCCCTTCCAAATTGCCCACTACATGCAAACACCTAAGTTGAAAGTATAAAAATTGTCTTCTACCCTAAGCCAAGTAGCCAACAGGTCTATGACGGAAAGAGTGTTACAGTCCTGCAACCTCAAACTTAAAGGGCTTGCAAACAATATAGCCTGCGTTAAGTGGCATTGAATAAACAAATGACTTACTGATTCAGTCTCCATTCCACACATAGGACATTCAGTTGGCACACCTGGAACATGTCTTCCTACTTTGCCACGGACAACAACACCCTCATGAGCAATCCTCCAAGCAAAATTGTGTACTCTAGGAGCGAGTTTTTTAACTGACCAGAACTTCTTCCAAGGGAATGTGGTATCATTTCGAGACGACGGCTCACCAGCATTTCCATTTAGCAGTTTTTGGTATGATTTAGCCGTGAAATCTCCATGAGGAGTAAGAGACCAGAACATTATATCCAACTCCCCATTGTTAATGTACACCTTGAGGATCTGATTCGCTTCAAACTCATCAAATATCTGCCTTACTAACTCCACATTCCAGGTTGTACCCTCAGAATTCATTAGTTCATTAACATATTGATAGTTACTACAACTCTGAATATTACTAGAAGGAGTTAAACCTGGTATACCTGGTACCCACGGATCATTCCAAATTCTGGTATTTAACCCGATGCCTATAAGCCAAATGCAGCCTGCCTTTAACTCTTTCCTGATACTCAACATAGCAACCCAGGTCGAGGAACATTTCTGTGGTTTTCTGGCGGCCCAAAAAGAAATATTTCTCATATATTTAGCCTGCAATATCTTACACCAAAGAGCATCTGGTTGTCGCAAAAACCTCCAGGCCAATTTAGCTACCAAAGCCTTGTTCAATTCTTCTAGAGATCTCAAACCCAAACCCCCTTTTTCCTTACTTGTAGTGAACCATTCCCATCGCAGAAAATGCATTTTCCTCTTTTCCTTTGTGTGACCCCATCAAAAGTTACGAATGATCTCGTTCATCTTGTTAATAACACCTTTAGGGAGGATATCCGCAACCATATAATATACAGGAATATGTGCAAGTACAGACTGAATCATAGTGGTTTTCCCCGCAGAAGTTAAGTTATGTCTCTTCCAGCCTGAGAGTTTCTTCTCCATCTTCTCAATTAAGAAGTTGTAATCAGCGCAGCTGTTCCCGTGTTGTAATAACCGCACACCCCAAGTATTTCTCATGCACCCCAATCTTCCTTACTCCCAGTCTTTTCTGCACTTCAAGTTGTCTCTCACTAGGCACTGTCTTGCTGAAATGAATTGAAGATTTTGAATAGTTCACTTGCTGCCCAGAAATTGAGTAATACTGTTGTAGAATAACTTGCACTGCATCAATGGTATTGTTAGTGAGAGTACCATATAACATTACATCATCAGCATACATCGTGTGAGTGACAGAAGGAGCCCACCTGTTGAGTTTATAACCTGCATATAATCCCTGCCTCTCCATACTATGCATTAGACTAGAAAGACTATGTGAGCATATGATGAAAAGAAATGGAGAAAGCGGACAACCTTGTCTAATTCCTCTTTCACCGACAAAAAAGCCCTCCGGATGACCATTAATCAAGACAGAAAAAGAAGTAGAACGCACACGACTCATAATCAATCTATGAGTGTTATCATGGATCCCAATACTATGAAGAGCATGACTCAGAAAATCCCAGTCCAATCTATCATAAGCTTTACTCATGGAAAATTATTTTGCTCTTGCACTGCTAGATCAAAATTGATCTAGCAGCGCGTGGGCCGTTGGATGAGCCAATCCAACGGCCATGATGGATTCCCGCACACAATGAAAATTCCGCACACAATGAAATTCCCGCACGGGATGAATCAAAACATCATGGCCGTTGGATTGGCCATCCAACGGCCCGCACGTTGCTAGATCAATTTTGATCTAGCAGTGCGAGAGCAAAAATGCATTCTTACTCATGTCTAATTTAAGAGAAAAAGAACCAATAATGGAGGTAGAATTTCTCATAGAATGAACAAGTTCTTTGGCGACCACTATATTATCCAGTATTTGTCTGCCTTTGATAAAAGCGGACTGAGATTGATCAATTAGGTCATTTAGATAAGGACTTATTCTGGTGGTTAAGATTTTGGTGACAACTTTGTAAAGAACATTACAAAGAGCTATAGGCCTGTAATCACTGGTGTAGAAGGATGTTTAACTTTAGGAGCAAGAGCAAGAAATGAATGATTTAGTCCGGGGGTAATCGATGCAAACCTGAAACAATTCTGAATGAGCTCAACAACTTCAGCACCAACAATAGACCAACATTTCTTATAGAAGATAGCAGGATACCCATCCGGGACTGGAGATCTTAATGAGCCAATATTCTTTATAGTATTAAAAATCTCTTCTGGGGAGGGAACTGAACAAAGACTGCTGCAAGCATCTTGAGACAAAGGATTAGCACATTCGAGAGAAACAGATAAAGGAGCAACAGCAGGATCTTTAACAAAAATACTCTGAAAATGATTTACAAGAAATGTTTTGATAATTTCAGGATCAGCCACCCAATGGTCATCATTATCCTTCAATGCAAGGATATTACTACTGAAAGACTGATTTAACCCATCAGCACATTACCCAAGACAGCTTAGCCATGCTATCTATCAGCGATTTTGGAGACGCTAAGAGATACAACTCAGCGGTCAAGAGTTCATTAAATGATGAACAGTTGCCGGTGGATGAGACGAGTTAATGCAGGTTTGTGCATGAGAGACAACTATCAGTATGCAAGGCCTGATGATGGTTGGATTAAAATTTTCTTAAAAATGGGAATTTGATCTGATGGCTGCATGCAACTATGGATCCGTACCTCTAAAATTTGAAATTTGAAATTTCAAGCCTATCAAATTATCAATATCTATTTAGAGTAGGGTTACAATGTTACATTATCGAAAGGCCAAAACACTGTTGAAATTATGAAAACTCGTGCCATGAATAGAGAAATGAATGTTCATGAGAATAAAGAATGCAAATGGAATGTGAAAATGTGGCAGCCAAAAAACGGCCAGAGGAATGTGCCTGGGGCTGGGTTATCCCCTCCACTAATGGATGATTTAACCGACCAGTAATTAATCTCCCTCCACCAAGCGTGATCTAACCGTCCAGTAATTTATCTCAGCTCTTTATTACCAGCACATAATTGATCCCATTATGCATTATCTCCTCCTTTTTACACGTGAAAATGAAAAGACAGTACGTGTAAATAAAAGAGAAAATCATAAAAAAAAACCGACCTTACCGTGGTAATTAAACCTTGCGTCATCAAGGCATATAAAAAAGATTCAAGGCATACTCAAGTTATTCGCCCATCCAGATTGACGCGTTAAGGGATGGCTAAATGGGTGGGCGAAAAACCTGTTGTACCCTTTCCCAAATACGTAAAATGTCTGTACTACCCT
The DNA here is from genome assembly GCA_023529015.1 of Papaver nudicaule. Lineage (NCBI taxonomy): Eukaryota > Viridiplantae > Streptophyta > Magnoliopsida > Ranunculales > Papaveraceae > Papaver > Papaver nudicaule. The sequence goes on from JAJJMA010078491.1 coordinate 11,166, forward strand.
TTACTAAATGTTTTAACCTAAACCTACCGAATGAATTAACTTCATTCTTCTCCTCCCCTTCTCCTCTTCCCTTCCCCTTCCCCTTTTCTTCCACAACCACCATTCTCATCCTCTATCACCACCCAATTCCGCCCCTATCTTCTCTTTTACCACCATTCTCAACCCATATTCCCAATTCTATTCGGTGGCTTCTTAATTATTTGATTTCATCGTCGATTATTCGTCGTTAAGCGTCGATTCGATAACGATTCATCGTCGATATAATAGCTCCGAAAAAGAATAAAGGAAAGCAGACAGCACCCCCTCCTTCACCTAGTCCAAATACTTCTTCTTCTTCTACTACCCCTTCAATTCGACGAGAATTTGCAGGCGAAGAAGACGACTCCGACCCAGAAATTCAAGGTTGGTTCGAAGGAGATGATAGAGAGAACGCTGTTTTGAACGAAGTGGTTCCACAAATGGTTTCAGTGAGGTAATTCTCAAGCTTTATGTATGAATTTAGCAATTAGGGTTTTCATTTTTCGCCCTGAAAAACTAGGGTTTATGTATGAACATCCTAACTCGGTAGCTTATAGAGCTACCGAGTATGAAAATATACAGAGTCGGCGGCTCTTTTGCTTACCGAGTGCTTATGGATTATACTCTCCTCGGCAGCTTCTTTGACTTACCGAGTATGATAAGTCATATCTGTAAAATTTTTAAGGTATAATCGGTAGCAACTTCTCCTGCCGAGTAATAATTTTTCTTACTCGGTAGTTCTTTTGGTTGCCGAGTATTTTTGTGCTGCCGAAGGGTTTAACAGCACTCGGTAACTCATTTATTTATCGAGCTACCGAGTATGCGTACTCGGCAGCTATACCAAGCTACCGAGGGTCAATTCTCCTTACTCGGTTTCTTTTTTGGTTGCCGAGTAAGTGTTTTGTGCCTTCCATTTTACACTACTCGGTAGTTACATGTACTACCGAGTGTTGCTAGACACTTGTACTTTGTTTTAGAACCTGATATCAAAGTTTTTCTTTTCTTTGTTTTGTACTTTGGTATACATTAGGGCTAAGGAAATTAGAACAAAGCGACGATTCGACAGGCCTGAACAATACAATCTAAATATCCAATCTCCGGAAAGTCTACCAGCACGAACTAAAGGGGGTCAGAAATTGACTGCTAAACACCGCAAAGAAAAAGAACAGGAGGCTGCTGCTGCTAAGGCTGCTAAAAAGGTTGCTAGGGCTGCTGCTGCAGAGAGATGGAGTCAAGATATGGGTGTTCCAAGTACAGGGACTTCAGGTGCTGAAGGTAACTCTATTAGAGGTGTTTCTAGTGGAGGTGGTGCATGTAGAGGTGGAGCTAGTAGAAAATAAGCTAGGGCTGCTCCTGAACCTACAACTCAGATTGTACAAGAAGAAGAAGAACCTGCTGTTCAAGTAGAAGATAATGCTGATAAGAAATGTAAGGACCACTTGAAATTCAAAATGATCGCAGGTCACGATGACGAAAAACCTCCTGGAACCCCTAACGATGGTGGTGAATTGCTTTTTGGTTACAAATGCTCTTGGGCGCAATCAATCTATTGTGCCGAGGTAAGAGGTTCAACCATTTTGTTTTTTTTTTAGTTATTTGGTTACCTATTGTTGCATACCTATAGTCATGTTTATGTTGTTATCCTAGGATCATGTGGAAGCAATTCGAATTCTGAAACCTGTATCTTCGGCGGGGAAAATGAAGTTGTGGCCCAAAGAAGATCTTTGTTCCGGAGCTCTTGCGCATGTGGAGGCCTCGGGGTTGTTGCCAGCTGTTGAAAACTCCATGATAGACCATGATAGGGTCTTCATATCAGCCCTCCTCGAGCGTTTTTATGGCGAGACCGACACTATGCATATGCCATGTGGAGAAATGGCAATCAATCCAGAAGATGCACACGTTATCACTAAACTCTCGCCTGGGGGTAAGGCGGTTGCAGACGGCTACGACCCTTGTGTTGATTGGAAAGAACTCGACCGTCTCGTTTTTGACTGCCTTGGTTGGAGCCCGGCTAAGTATAAGGAGGAGTGGAAAAAGTGTGCCTCATACAGGAATATACAGCTCGACCTTAAATCACTAAGGGAGCAGTTTAGCGGAACTGCAGCGCGGGAACAAAAGGGGTTGGAGATATCTAAAGAAACTTGCAGGCATACGGCTACGGCGTACTTGCTCTATCTCATTGGGTGTGTCATCTTCCCCAACAAGACAGGTAGTAGGTTCGATGTCAACTATTTACAGTTGCTGGAGCATCTTGACAAGGTCAAGACCTACGCTTGGGGAACTGCATGCCTTGCATTCCTTCTGAAGGAGATGAGGACTGCCTCGAGGCAAAATACTGTTCAAATTGGAGGAAATGTTGCTATACTTCAGGTAATTCTATCACCATAAACCTCGATTCCCAATTTTGTATTTCGCTTGCAACTTATAACATTTTGTGTAATATACTTAGGTTTGGGGTTACGAACATTTCCCGGAAATCAAGCGAGCAACTAAAGATGATAAATGGAAATCGACTGAAGGTTATGGGAAGAGGTGGATATTCACTAGAGGTCAAACTCAGGCGAGAAAACACATCCAAGCACAAGAATTGATTGACCTCCGGATTCAGTTCGACAACATTACGGTTGATGACATTACCTTTGATCCATGGAAGGATAATCCGGAAATATCCTGTGTCCCGCTGAGATGGTTTTTTGGGGGTTTGTGGCACCCTCTTGACTATGTGATGTATAATCCAACTCGTGTAATGCGTCAACTTGGGAGGGTCCAAGGAGAACCTTGGAGTATGTTGTTTGCCGATGGGTGGAACAAAGTTGATATTGGTAGATGCGGATGGTCAGGAGATGCAATCACGGTTGAACACGAAAAAGCTCCAACCATAAAAGAGCAGTGGAATGTGAGAAATCTTTTTATGGTTAATACTGGCGATTGGGTTGTGGGACAGGCTGATGTGGTGCCGGAATACATGGAATGGTACCGAAATGTTTCTCACCCCAAGGTGATTCGTTCCGATGGGAATCAGCCAATCTCAACTACATTACCTCCAAAAAAAGGGTGGCGACACAACTACCTGCGGGTCTCTCCTTAAGGGATTGCCCAAAGCTATGGTTGCGAGAGTGGTACGTATTCTTGTTAAATTTTCTTAAGTTTTGGTTTAAATTATAAATTATGGTTTAAATGTGTTGAATTATGCTTTGAATTTCATACAGAAACGAAGAATTGAGTTTGCAACTACCTCTCTTATGGGACATCTCATGCTAAAAGAGCCTTTGAGGACAAGAAAAATTACAGAAACCTGTGAACTTATCAAAAATTTTGATAATGAAGCATATGCTACGCAGTATGGAGAGACTAGTGAGCCATTGCAGAGGAGCAAACGTCCGTTGGATTCAACAAGTACTGATCAAGAAGACGATGCTGATGAAAGTGGTAGAGGTGGAGCTTCTAAGCGAATCCCGAAGATAATTCGTTCTAAACGAGGTCGTGGTGGTGGTCGTGGTAATTGAAGTAAGTGGTTTGTTAAACTTACTTCAAAAGATGTTGGACTTTTAATGTGTTTGGATTGCATTTGTTTGTTTTAGACCTTTAATGTGTTCGGATTTCATGTTTTATTACGTTTGTTACACTCTATTGTCAGAATAGAAACACTACTCGGTTGCTTAATTTTAATTTCTGAAGCTACCGAGTATACCTGGTTTTGCAATTGTCATTCTGTCTTTAGAAATAGGAATAATCGGCCACTTATTTAGCATTTTTAAGCTACCGAGTATTATTGTTGTTTAGGAGATACACCACTCGGTTGCCTATGGTTGATACCGAGTACTGGTTAGAAGATTCACCACTCGGTTGTTTGTTTTTGCTACCGAGTACTGGTTAGAAGATACAATACTCGGTTACATTTTGTTGTTACCGAGTATGTATTGCATACCATAAAAGTTGGAATGACCCTCGGTTCTACAAGGAATATAAGTTACACTACTGGTTTAGACAAATAAAATTTCATTAACTAACAACTTAATGGATTACATTGAAATTAAATCAACAAACATTCCAGCGAATGAGGAAACTCTTTAGTTTGGCATAATGTGGTTCGTACTCGAATCTTGACCTTTCCTTTATTTCCATACCTTCAAAGTCGCAGTGTATACTTCATCCTCCGTAACATCTTTCCCAAGTTGAGCTCCGACCAAGCGACGAAAGTGCATAAAATCACGTGCATTTTGGTGTATGATCCACCATCGATCTGACAGGCCTCTTGCATCTCGCACGTATTGTTTTGATTGAAGGTCGAAGTCTTCTTCGATATAATTCCAAATGGAATTCCAGTTGATGTCTTTGCACGATTTCGATATAACATACTTCGATATATTATTTTGTTTACCACGATTTTTTTGTAATTCATAATAGAACATAACGTCTTTACAAAGACGTAGATCTTCTTCCAACGTAAACGGAGCAAAACTAGCTTTCTTTCGTGTTGATGGAGGAGGAGATAATGGTTTTTGAGATGGAGTACACTCATAAAAGTATTCATGAACTAGCTTATGAGTGAAGTTTCGATAACGTGTACGAGGAGGAGGAGATGATGGAGGAGTACCGACTAAAACGAAGTTTGGTTGGGGAGATGATGGAGGAGTACCGACTAAAACGAAGTTTGGTTGGGGAGATGATGGAGGAGTACCGACTAAAACATTGCACTTATAGCCACACCAATAACCCAACTTTGTAAGCTCAAACCACTTATATGAAATGTAAAATCCACCAATGACAAACATTGCACAATGGGATGACGAGGAGGATGGGTCGTTGGTAGCTGCGTTCATCATTTTTTACAATAAGCATCCAAATGCTGGTTACGTCTCGTTTTGGAAGGGTGTAGGGGTTCATTATCACAGCATCACCGGGAATACCAAAGAACGCACGTGGGAGAAACTAGCAAATAGATTTGACTACATCAAAGGTCGTATGAGAGAGCATTGTATAATATGTCAACTGATAGGTTCTCCATTTCAAGACGAACACACTTCGGAAGAAGATGTGAGTATTATCTTCTCGTTTTCTATCTTGATCCAATCATGGTGTATTTGCACACTAAAGTTTTGTTTTTAACAATTTCAGAAATTAGCTTTCAAGACGCTATGGAGGCAGCGGAACGGGGCTCTCAGATTTCGACATGGATGGATTCTGAAGATGCTGCTAAAGCACTCAACGAAATTTATCACCGATTGGCTATTAGTCAATGATCCACACGCCACTTACTAGTTCTGTTTACATGCTAATCGGTAACACTCAGGAGTTACCGAATTAAAATTCGGCAGTATATATGTTTTTACTGCCTACCGAATATATTTACTTTCAAATTTTGTACTTCATAGATATTCGGTAACTATATATAGCTACCGAATGTACCTCGTAACTCTCAACCACAATGGTAATTTAATGACAAATGTATCCGTTGGGGCTGGTGCCTCTATTTAAGATTAGTTTCTGCACCCGTTTTTTCCACTCAACCAAAACTGATCTTGCCCTCTCAAAACCAAAACTTATCTTCAAGAAAAATGGGTGATTATATTTGTTTCACCAATGAAGACGAGCTTATGGTTATCAAATCGTTTATTCCAGTGTACCTTGAACGACCAGCAGAACGCCACTCAATGTTTTGGAAGAGAGTTAAAGAAATCCACGTTGAATTAGATGGGAATCCAAAAGGCCGTAAATGGAGGGACTTAAGCGACGCATTCGACCACCTAAAGATGATCTTCAAAGATTATATTCGGATTCAAAAATGGGTTAGACAATCTCATGGCTCTCGTTCCATCCAAGACCAAGTGAGTATTTTTACACTTCCAATGTTCATACAATCTTGAAGGTTGTAACTAACTTCTATTTATCTTGTGGTTCAAGGTGGCACAAACCAATGTACTTTGGGACATACGACATGGAGGCGAATTCAAGCATTTACAACATTATATGTATCTTAAGACGTATGCTCCGACATATCTCCGAGTACTGAGTTCTGAGGTTAGAAGGTCTGGTTAGAAGTAGGGATTGAGAAGATGAAACTTCCGATGAATTGTAGTGAAATAAGGTTGTATTTCCCTTTGAGTGATGCACCATTCGGTAAATCGGGTTAGTAAACGAGCTACCGAATATGTACTCGGTAGTTAAATATACTTATCGAATATCTTTACCAATATCCTGTACTAAAAATCAATACAAATCGGTAACCAAATGATCTACCGAGTATGCTTTCCTTAAATTTGTTTATACTGACAGAATACCTATGAGCTACCGACTGGTATATAGCTTGCATTATGGAGCTACCGAATATAAGAACAGAAATCCAAACAAGTGCATTTACCATAATATGTTCCAAGTACAAGTTTCATTTAACCCAAAAAGCTTGCTCTAATCAAGATATATTGTCAATAAAAGGCCCAAAATTCATCCACACTAAGATACATACCTTATTCCACATCAGTCGTGCCGCTCGGAAGGGGATGTTGAACCTTCCAATCTTCTATGTTGGACGCATACTTCTCAATCCAAGCACTACAGTGGTTGTCTGGAAAATGGGTTGAATACCCTGCCATGGGAGGTAGGGGACAATCTTTTTTTAACCTCAAACCAATGAAATGGTCGGGGCCTATAAACGCTATGACGACTTTTCTACCCACGTTTTCCTCCGTACAAACCGATCTTGTAGGTACAAAAGTCGAACAATGACCTATCCCAATCGAAAAATAATGGACAACGCAATCGAATGAGTCCGCAATTAGATATCCACACCATGGCATACACATCCAATACTTGGGAACAACCGTCTTCATATTCTTTCGGCCATTAATACGGGCAAGATCATCGTTGAATTGTTTCAATTTATCCCTACGATTACCTTCCAAATTCATTCCAATATAGAATTCCTTGTCCTTGAGGAGTTTCTCTCCCATCTGCTTCCTTGTATATCCCACTGGAGTGAGGTTGTCGACAAAAACTTGTTGGCGTATTCCAAGTTGCTCCACAACGACGTTAAAACCACAATTTCCATCACGTGGAACATCATCGATTGCTAAAACAAACTTCTGCACACATTCCGGAAGTTCTTCTAAATAATGTTGAGAGAGAACGGGAGGACGTACCGTAGCTGTTACCAACACATCACCAACACTCTCCCTTGTCGACGACTTTGGTTTCACTTGCCTTGAACATTCTCCCTTGTCAACAATGGGGCGTCCCCTTTTTTTTGGAACCGGATCAGGTGCAAAGTCAGCTTCAGTGTGCTCATGCAGAGAAGGATCACACTCAGAAGAATTCTGCTGCTTTGTGGCCGAAATCTTCATATCCTTCAACTCCAGTCTTTCTAGTTTTCTTGGTTTAAGGGTTGGCGGTCTTCCTGGTGGCTTTTACTTCATTGGTTCTTCATCTAAATTTAAGAAGGGGTGCATTGCCACCTCCAAGTCGTCGTGGAGGTTCTGCTTTTGAGAAAAATCGTTCTCGTCGTACATTGTAGCGATCCGATGACACAATGACGTTTCCATAAAAGCAACTTGGGGGTTCTTTGAGGGATTTGGAGTGAAAGATAGTTGCTTCCAAAACGGATCAATGTCATTCATATCAATTCTGTGTACGTACTTACCAAGCTTATGCGGACAAGGTAGTCCGATCCCCGACATCGTCTTACAATTGCAATTATCATCCGGCACACCGTGCTCCATATACCACTTAAAGTCTTTCATCATGTGACTTATGGCCCATGCAGACACTCTAGAAGTTAAACCACGAAGAAGTGGATGACCTTTGTACTTTTTAAAATATCTTTGCCTACTCCACTCCATTCTTGCCTTGATTTTGGTCAAATCACGCTTGGTGAACTCGTGAATACCATGTTGGAGCGACACAACACCATTTTGACCTCCTTGAAGAATTCTTTTCAGTCTCGCATGTTGACCCTCCACCACACTTGTTGCCTCGTTCTTATAGTTTTTATAATTATATGTCCATGCACGGACAAACATCTCCTTTAGCGGCAACCACTGTTTTTGGCAATACTCTACTGCCAACTTGTGTTTTGGGTTCTGACTCCACTCGAATATCCAAGCCTCCAGGTTCAGCTCATACTCCGCCTCGGTCATAGACCAAACAATCTTATCCCATCCTTTTTGAAATAGCAAAAATAATCGGTGACCATCCTTAAACGCCTCCTCAAACTTTTTTTTCCTCTTCCTCTCGTTGTGCATCGGTGAGTTTACTAAGACGTTCCCGTTCCTCTAATTCAATGTCCGCACCTTTTGGACGCCTTTTCGGTTGAATATGCTTTCTGCAACGCGCTCTGATGTTACACTGGATGTGCCAAGTGCAAAGAATATTGTGGGAACCAGGAAATACTTCTTGGATGGCATTCATCAAGGCTTGTTTGTTGTCCGTAATGAAAACGTTTGAATTTCACCCGGATTGTAAAGACTCTTCACCTTGTTCAACATCCAAACATAACTTGGTTCGATCTCCCTATCCATCAAACCCCAAGCCACGGTGAAACTTTGTTTGTCCGATGTGTGGCAAGCAATATTGATCAACGGCATGTTGTATTTATTGGTTTTTTATGTGCAGTCAATCAACAAAAATTGGTGGAAGCATCTTGCAAGTTTAATCATATCCGGATGCGCCAAAAAAATACGTTTCACTTCCCCGTTAATGGTTTGTCTTCTCATTGTGTAGTTGTGTTGCTCGCATAACCAAGCCGATTGAGACATAATCAATCGACCATCCCAATCAATCTTTCTAAACATGGCTTGCGCGGCTTTAACTGTATTCAAAGTAGACAAGTTGTTGGGGTCTTGCTCCCTTATCATAGTGAGGATTTGATTTCCGGTACTTGTGCCCATCATCACCCTTCAAATATCCATTTGATGTGGAGTCAACTTAGCATAAGGAACGTGCCCAACAAGACTTTCCGGAGCATCATGGTTGTGATAACCATTCATTACTTTCATTCTCCACAATTCATCACGTCCTAGATTATAAAGAAGCTTGAACGGACAATCGGTCTTCTTTGAATGAATATCGTAGATCATGTCGGTCTTCTTTATTGGCTTATAACCCTTTGCATTATGACTCTCATCCTTCCTACCGCACTCACAAATCATTTCAAACCTATTCCACCTTGATTGTCGACCGGTAACCACCACGCACATGATCTCTTTTGCACGCACCTCAAGCCAAGCCACGACATCTTTCCTCTCTTTCCATGTCTAGACGAGAAAGTCACAACAATTAGAAGGCATACCAAACGGGATAAAATCATAGATAAATACAAGTGTAGGAGGCATACCAAGTCAGTTAGATAATGTGAGGAGGTATCGGGTCGCAAATATGAATCATATTCAACAACATCATCCTCGGGAAGGTTCCCAAAGGGTACAAGCTACAAAGAAGATCGAAAACGTTAGTCAACTAAATTGGAAAACTAACAACAATCGGTAGCTCGATGAAATATAAGAACTGCCGAGTAGTACTGGAAAGAATCATTCGGTAGCTAATTAAGCCACCGAATATAAATGAGGTTTGGCCAATATTCTGTACCAAAAACAAAAATGAATCGGTAACCATTTGAGCCACCGAGTATACATTCGGTAGCTTAGAAGTCTACCGAGTATCCATTCGGTAGCTTAGAAGAGATTTTGAGCGACCGAATGGTTACTTTATTATGCATGTACAGATGGTGGTTGGGATATTCGGTGGCTCCATTAATGGTCTGGATCTACCGAATATTCTAACTGCAACATTCAAAGCATGCAAACTTTGATTTTGCATACGTCAATCAACCATTACAAGCTAATGGGTTTCAAATTAGAGAACTCCCTGATCATTTGGAGTCGAGTTCACTTCCTTTCCCTTCTTTGATTCTTGATATTTTTCCAAACACTCTTTTTCATGGTTTTTCTCTATAATGGTAGAGTTCCAACAATCCATGGCTTCCTTCACGTAAGATGAATTCGTAGCATGATCACCTTCAAGAGAAGAAGATTCACCCCGCTCAATCTCACTCAAAACAACCATCTCAACAAAAAAAAAAAACTTCTTCTTCTTTTTCTTCTTCTTCTTCTAACTCTCTCTCAAAATAACAAAAAGAACACAACCTAAGCTAATCGGTGGCTAAGTAGATTAATTTGTAGTTAGGTTAGCTAATCGGTAACTTGTTTTTGAGTTAATCGGTAGCTTAATATGTGTGGGGGTATTTTAGACACTGAGATAAGGGATAGCCTAATTACACCCGGGTGATCGATTTTAAAAAAAAAAAATTAGTATGCCTTGAGTCTTTTTTGTATGCCTTGATGACGCAAGGTAATTAAATACTATCCGAAACTGATCCAACTCTTCAGCACTTCCCCACTACTCCACTACTTTAGGGCTAATTTACCATTTTACCACTTACTCACTTTATAACTTCCACTGCGTACACTGGGTAATTAAGTCATTTAGACAACAATGCAAAGCTTCTCTTACACGAATAAATAGCTAGCTTTCAGTAGACGGTTGTATCATTAGTCCCTTCATCTTACTTACTCATTTTCTTTTCAGTCTTCTTCTCAAGATGTCTAACAGAGGTAGAGGAGGTAGTAACAGTGGTACTGGCATGAGAGGCCGTGGTAACAGTAGAGGAGGAGCCAGTAGTCCTGGTATGAGAGGCGGTGGAACTGGAGGTCATGCTAGTGGTGGTGGTGTTTGGGGTGGAAGGGGTGGTAGAGGAGGACCACCAGGTCCAACATCTTCTTCTTCTTCAGTTCCAGGTGTAGGTTCTTCCTCATATGCACCAACAACATCTTCTTCTTCAGTACATGAAGCAGGATCATCTTCTAGACCATCAAATGTGGATTCACTTGCTGCTGATGTTGAGAAATCTCTAACCATGATGCAAGGATCAGTTTCTGCTGTAACTGTTACTCCACCGCCTTCATCAAAATCTGCCAGGAATCGTCCTGCTCGTCCAGGTTATGGAACAGTGGGTGCGAAGTGTGTCGTCAAAGCGAATCACTTCCTTGTTGAACTTGGTGATAAGGATCTTCACCACTATGATGTACGTATTTCTCCCTCTTCTCTATATTGGAGTTTCTGTATCTTCTTTTTTCTTTCGTTTTTGGCTGG
>JAJJMA010078522.1:0-13643 GCA_023529015.1 Papaver nudicaule
CTACTGGAAAGAGAAACCACAACGAACTCCGATTTTGTGAAATATGTACTTAAGTTGATCTAAATTACTAAATGAAAACCACCTGCATCTGCATGAACCAGTACAGGTAGAAGAAATTGAGCTGTAAGAGAGAGATATGACCATGGGAGGTAGGAGATATTGACGCGGCTCAATTCGATTACATGGTTATACTGTTGCTGCGTATAGAAGTGAAGTGATAGATCTTTGATTAACCAAGTTTTCAAATTGAGACACGCCAATATCTCCATCCGATTAAAGACTCCGATTTGCTAACGATTAAATAAAGGTTTTGCTTGAGATATATAATAACTAGCAGCACACAGTACATATAGATACTCCATCATGAGTCGCATCTCCAGTTTCCACGGAGGAATCTGCAAATAGCAGCTTCACATATCATCAACACGATCTTATTCCCGAATTTCTGGCGAGCCAGGAAAACAAGATTCGCATGTAAATATTTACATGAGACCTAGAGACAGACAGAGAGAGGAGGGAAGTCAAGTTATTATATATGAAAAATAGGCTAATGGGATCATGAGAATGACCACAAAAAGATTAATAATGAACCAAATCATTGTCTTTCTGAGTAGAAAGAAAGTTTAAAAGGCTATTGATCCATTCAACTTTTTAGAGATCAATTAGTTGGGGTAGCTAGATATCTCCTCGAAAGGTTCTTGTAGTTGGGGTACCTAACACAGTTTAATTAATTTCAAAAAGATTAAGACTAATATACTGCTACTTGGAATAAACCATGTTTTCTATATGCCTCAAGCGGGCCACAAGCTTGCTAGTTGATAGACATAAATCAGTAGTACATAGTAGATACCGACTCTAATTGACTACAAAAATGATTTATACCCCGCGGGTTGGATCCCGCGGGTTACACACACTCTAATACATTTAGGTGTCCCCACTAACCCGTAAAGTCCAACCCCCTGCTTTTCTGGGGTGGCGGGTTGGTGGGGACCAGCTCTCCCTCTCTACTTTTTGCATTTTGTGTAACCCGCGGGATTCAACCCGCGGGGTACCTATCAGCGTTGAATTGACTATCAAGGTTGCAGACAATAATTGTTTGCTGAGTAGGTGCAACTTCTCTCAGATTCTCTCACTGTTTGCTTGGGCTCTGAATTTCTCATGAACAATGTTAGGACTAACAAAACCTGTCTGTACCTTTGTACCAAGGAAATAAAGATCCTTCTTACGAATTTATTTTAAGAGGTTAAACTTTGTGTGTACTGTAGCAGTAGCTTTGCTAAATCCATATTTCCAGTGTCAACTTTCTTAGGTTCCAAAAATCCCCACTGTTTGTTCCTTTGCTTTTATGAAGTTTGTGATTGTGTGTTTAATATTGCCATGTATTGTTATCTGGCACCACTTGTTTATATTTGCATACAGCTTCGTCCCAATTGAGAGACTATTAGGTGTATCTATATACGTGTATGAATCAAATCAAATCAAATCAAATCGAGATTTTGTGCTTAGATGTGATGTGACCATTGTAACAATGTTATTTAGTTGCAACGTCTCCTCAACATGCAAGATATTTCATACATAAGTAGTAAATATTTGCAATCATCTAAACAATTTCAAACTCTTAAAACCTACTTGTTATTGGAAATTTGTGATCAAGGAGTGGAATATGAGGGAATCTATGAAGGACCCATTTCTCCTAATAACTCCCTCACCCACACAATTTTTGTCATCACGATTAAATTACTATGACACTTATGCTATTGATGTTCTTTTCTTCACAAGGAAGGCATTAGTGAACAGTGACAGTGGTGTCCATTTCCATATACAAATCCCATCATTCTTAATTACTCAACTAAGCTATTTAGGGTCCAACAGAAAAGACAACACACCTGTCTGGTCATATCTACGTTCACTAACAAACTTTTTCTCCATTGAGAATTGAAGGACCGAAATAAAGTTCACTCACTGCATTGAATAGTCTGATAAGTGATAACCGTGGGCATAACAGTGGAGTACAAGCAAGAGTGATTTTAGAAGGAAAAAAAAATGTATGTCGAAGTCACCGTTTATAAGATTAAAAAAGCAAATGTCTGTTCTATAGTAGGTGCCCAGGTGGACTTAAACACTGAGAAGGGAACTTTATATCGCATGTTTTGGAGCCAGCCCGGGGATGATGAGTAAAGTGAGCCAACCATCGACCTTTCTGGAGCTTCATCCTGAGCAAAGAGAGGTTTTGCGCCTAACAGTTGTAATATGTATAGAAGAATCAATATATTGTTACAATTACATTGTACCATTTTACAATGAAAAATTAACAAAAATAATGGTGACAATAACCACAAAACTGAGGAACCCCTGACCTATGCCTTCTCACTGTCACGCCTGTGTAGCACTCAAACTGCAGAAAGACTTGCCCATTTACCGAGCTCGTAAGGATCAGCATAATAATACAACTTAATTCTACTTGACAAAGATAATCCTGCTGCCAATGGTGGAACACTAAAATCAGAGTCAGTTTGTTCTGAAGGGTCATCTGCAAAGGCAGCAACATCACCAAGAAGTTTGAAGGTGATCCGTCGGGCTTGAAAAGCTCTTGGGAAATCAAAGTACATTGGTGTCCCAGCTCGAGCCATCGGCAACCGATATTCCCCAACAGTAACCATGTTGTTCGACTCCTGCAGTTTTATTCACCAAAATGTCACCATAAAAAAGGCACTTAGATTTTCTTGGTTATACTGGATAGTCCAAATGAATAGATTCAAGAAGTGCAGAGAGGAGATTTCACTTCCACCTACCTGATATGCACAAACTTGGATAAACAGAACTGCAGGAAAGATGTGCCTGTCTTCTAGCCAAGTTAATGAATTATCCAAGATATTTGCATCTGAAGATGGTGAATGTGTGATTCTAGGTCGTATCGCACTGAATGCGTCAATGCGAAATCCAGCTAATTCGGGTGAACCAAGTGACATATATTGTTCCATGACGCAATCGTTATCGCTTAGTCTTTCAGCTTCAACCGGAACCTGAAACAAATACAAGAGAATGTAACCCATCTTGCTACAAAGTTATTAAAAGAAATTCTGGAGGGGAAAAAAAAAACCAAAAATCATAATTTACCCGAAACCGGCTGAATTGTGGGCCTCTCTCCAACCAACTTTTCAATTTTATCTGATCAGCGCCTTGTTCTGGTGCAGGTAATTCTTTTGTAACAGAACTCCCAACTACTAGAAGTCTTCTGGCATGGAGGCATGGGTCACTCTGAACAGTCCCACCAAAAGAGTTACGGCGATGATGTTCTGCAAAGGGGTTTTCATCCAGAGAAAGAAGATTGAAATCTCTCCCCAAACTAACAGAACCTGAACCAGCCCGTGGAAGACGTAGAGTTACCCAAATGATGCGGCACCGAACTGGATTCCGGAAAGTGAATCTGATATGCCTTGGAATAACATCCTCAGTATCAGATTGCTCTGGTCCATAAAATTCTGAAGAGGATTGAATCAAAGATTGGACCTCCCACTTTCCCATGCATGAACGCTCTTCCTTGTTTATCTTATTGCTGGCCCATATTTGCACCTGTACTAACAATAATGCAAGACTTAGGAAAAAGAGGTATGATGTGATAAAATGATAAAATAAAAATAGCAAGCCTGGGAACTATCCTTTCTTATTTTTTTAACAGAAAATCAGGAACTATCAGGAAGTAAATAGTTTGAGGGAAGGCTATAGGAATAATATAATGATAAGCAGAAATAGTTATGAAGAACTGCTTACGGTGGGGGTGTCAGAAGTTGAATAGCCACACGAACTGACAAGTAGGAGTACCCCTGATACATCAGAGACACTGCTAAGAACAACTGCAAATTCAACAAAAGAAACACTAGGGGGAGCTTTCCAATATGAATGCCCTGATCCCGAATCTAGTGGAGCGAGCAGTGAAAGGGAAGGTGCAGAGTCTATGGATGTATCCACCTGCAATAGCATGCAATTAAGTAAGATGTTACTAGGTTAAAAAGGGACATCTTGAGCTGGGTCAATACAATTAAATTTAGCAACCAAGGCTTCTGTCCTTCAAGTATTTAAGGGATGTATAAAAACTTAAGCGTGATATTGATGCCGCAAATTAATAAAGGATTTGGTGACAAAAATGCGCTACTCAAATAGTGGTAAACGTAATACTTATTACTTATCAGCTAATTCCAAACTGGGGACAAAAAATTCTTATTTTACCGTATGTAAGAGGCTGGCAGATGGAAATTCTGCAAGTGATTCTTCTCCTTTAAGCAATTTTCTCAGGCTCTTGAGAACTGGGACATTGTCAGAGGCTCGGTTTCTTTCAAGAGGATTTTCCTTTGGCGGAAGTCCCATCACCTGGTATAGAGCTTTATGTGCTGCACTGTCTGCACGAGCACTTCTTCTCAGGCTAACCAAGGCCCTAACGTAGTCCAGAATCAAGGCATCTAGGATAGTTTCATGGCAGCAAGATTTACAGATAACCCCATCTGGTCTGGCTGTACGGTTAGAACCCCCATCACTTTGACCACTCAAAGAACCGTTATAACCTCCCACCTCCTTAGAGTTGGGGCTTGAAAGCAACAGAGCCCCTTTTCCAGCACAGCAAACTTTGCACGCCTTTCTTTTACAGCGTGAACATGTTAGGATCGGAGAGGAAGTACCCCCAGAAGAAATCAGGGAAGGAACTTGTACGCATGGTTGAGTTACAGCGCGGACAGCGCACAGCCCACCAGAGCATGTCTCTCCAATTCCACAAATATTCCAGAAATCTATAATATCATCATCACTGGTATCAAGACCAATGGCAGCAGTAACTTTGTCTTCTAGTGCAGCCTGCCCAAGCAAGGCAAGACTGTTTGCAATTTTGCATAACCTTCCCATGTATGAGTCATCAAGTAATCCGTTCGGATCTACAGTAGCAGGATCAGTGCCAATTGATAATAAAGTTCTATCTCTTTCAGCTGCAGAAAGATTCACCCTAAGCCGTTCAATTTCAAGTTTCATGGCTTCTTCAAAGTCGATCTTCCTTGCCTGCAGAGGATATTTTTCAGGAATGCTGGGTTAGTAGCTACACTCGACTTTAACAAAACAAAATGAGATAGAATTTTGGTCAAATAAATAGTAAACTGGGATTTCAAGTCGATGCACATGTGAGCTAAAAAAAATACTAATCCATGGCCTCAGGCTATTTGAGTCTAGGTAGGGGTTTTTAGTTGGAAATCTCATCTGGCGATCAGTTAACTTCAAGAAAAATTAAACGAACAAAGACGTGCTAGTGCAGGATAGAGTTAAGTACCATATGAGGACCAATCAGAGCTTTGAAGCAATTTGAGTAATGCTGAATGCCACTATTATCTGCAGGTTTTCCATCTTGTGGCAAACTAGAGAACTTAGAATCTTCTGAACCGTTGAATTCTACGATAGGATTATCTAAGAAATCTAGCAAGTCCCCTCCACCAGACGCAACATTTCCTGTTGAATACGGCATCTGTTGTTGAGAGATTGTATCAGGAACCCCGATGTCTCCGGTCAAGAAATCAAATGTCAGGGAGGCAGGACTTGTAAGTTGGGCTGATGGCAGAACATTTTCACTAGACATAGAACTGCCAACAAATGGATTCGTGTCCGAACTGCTCAGAAAAGGGTTTTTCTCCTCCTGACCTTGATGTTTATTGAGAAGCTCGCTGAATTTCTCACCGGGTCCTTCCTTGGTAAATATGCCTTTCCAAGGAAGAGACATTCCAAGTATCTCTATCTGTGAAAAGATTAACTACAGGATTCAGTTCTCAAAAAAAAAAAAGGACAACCATCTAGATCTGAAAGAAATTTCAGAATAAGCTGCAGATAAACAAATTATAAATTAAATCTATCTTGATCATTTTACCAACAAGATATCCCGGTAACAACTTGTACAGCTGAAGAAGGGGTGAGACGGAATATAAATCTGCCTAACCAATGAGCTATTATTTTTGAGGAATTCAACTCTGTACCTCACCAATTGTTAAAGGAGTTTTTCCACGAACCGCAGGATAAAACGTGAGTGCAACCACACGAGTAAGAAAGTCCAACTCTCCCTCTAATTCTTCAAAATCATATAATAGTGAAAGGCTACGTGTTTCTTGATGGCGACGTGCACCCGCACCAGTGACTGCCATATCCTCAGGACTAACAGGTCCCGCCAAAGGTATCAAGAGGTTTGTCCCAGTTAAACATTGTGGAATAGAACCCCCCTGCATAGAGCAGGCAATTAACGATCAAAAAGTATAGTACACCATAAGCTCTCTTCCTGTTACAGATACAATAGTGAGCTAATTTCCAGCACAGAACTATCGACACTAATGAACTTTATAGAAAAAAGTACTTATAAACACACCTCGAGAACAAGTTTGAGCCCATCTAAATCACGTCCTGTCCTCACATCAACTGTTGCTGGATAAGTTGAATCGTCAGCACCATGAGAAATTGTGAGAAGAAGCTGACAAACATGACAAGGCTCAGCAAGATAAATGAAAAGTTCAACCACATCGGCTGCCTGCGGGCAAACCTGCAAAACAAAAAAGACGCACATATGCATGCGCCTTAGATCAAGGACATCCAAATATGGAAAGGATACGTATAATTAATAGGAAACCGCACTGTCTACACAAGTAGAAATTTTAAAATATAAATTATTTAACCTAAAGGAAAACCCAGGAAAAACTCAAAAGAGAAAATTACAGCACAGAAGTCCTCAAATCTTAAGCCCCGAAACTTCTGTCTCAATATCAAGACAACAGAAATTTCAGCATCCCAACATGTACACTAAGACATCCTACTACGTCAAGGGTTTCTTATCATTCTTGGATTGAGTTCACCATTTGTTCCCAGAGCACTAAAACCCTCCAATAAGACTTGTTTTGGTGAAAAAATATGATATAGCAAATAAAATGATAATCTTTCGCCCGAGTATTTTTCACATCAAAAAATTATTTCTAATAATAGCTTAGCAATCCTTAGACTGCAAGATTGCTGGGAAACTTGACTGGTTTCAAGACTTCAAGTACAGGGACCTTTTTTGAATGAAAGTCAAGAAGATAAGTACCCATATTAAATCTTTTTTCTTGAAACTCAGAAGGTTGGCTTCATTAGTTGAACTCGGGAACACACTTGCAACCGGCTTTAGAAAGCAAGCAGAAGGCCGGGATAAAACCTGCAATAGCAACAAATAGAGAAAAAGGCAAAGGTTAATACTTGATAGCAATGACATGTACCACCATTTAAAAAGTCAATCAGAATGTTAAAGATAAAGGATATATGACAATAAGTTTTCCTTAAAAATACAGATGATATAAGTAGAGAGGAAAAGTTTTCAGTTAACTTATATAAGAATTCAATGGAAGGAAGTACAGAGATCCATCAGCAAGCAAGAAATTGTTATAACCTTTATCGGCAGAAATTCGCTAGAAAACAGGATTCAACAATCTAGGTCAAAAGACCTATGTCAAGGAAAAAGTGCATACATTGTCTATCCATCTCGTATATATTCTACTAAGTTGCCAACAAAATAAGCATGAATACTAAAGCTGTAATTATTAAGTACTTCAAAAACGCCATCAGCAACACTTACTTTTAAAGGATGAATTGCAAGTGATGGGAGATGTTTGAAGAGTCTCATTCCAAGAAACATCTCCAGCTGCTTTTGTCGAGAGCTATCAACAATCGTATTTTTATATCTTCTCTGCAGACTGATCTTCACATTCTGTGCAACAGAGAACTGTTTAAACTTGCCGCCAGTTTCTTCATTAAAAATGCTTAGGATTTCACTATGCATGGCCCTGGAACCAGTATAGAGTGTTGCATGTATATCACCAGCAAGCAGGAAAAGATCAGCAAGTTGAGAAACTGGCGATAATATAGTGGATCTCTTGAACTCTTCAAATGTCATATCAAATCTCTTCCATGGTTTATCCGGACACGGATGAACCCAGGTAGTGGTTCTAGTGTTATGATCGATATAATACGCCTTGCCCGTTACTGCATCAGAACGTTTCTCCCACCCTGGTGGTAGTGGAGCAACATAACCGCCATAGTTGTTCACAGATGGATAACCCAAAGCCATATCGGAATCAAGGGAAACCCCTAGCCGTCTACATTGCTCTACGAATACTTGGAGGACACCAAAGTAACTAGCAGCATTCGTTCTATCCAAGGAATCTGCACAATTGAAACGTATAACTCCATTTTGATGTGATCTTAGGCAAAAGGCGCCTTCAAAATCTTTGGTGCATATTATTTCTCCCTTGCAATCCTTAAGTCGCTGTCGTGTAGGCAAATAATCCCCTTCACAAATACCTATACTCATGGTGGGTGCCTTGAGGTGAATCCAAAGTCCCTCAATAGTTTGTTTTTCACCTTTGAGTTTTGTACTGGCATGCCAGTCATAATGTACCAAATGTATTCGAGTGCGTGGAAGTTTTCCAGTTGACCTGATATAGTTTATGGATTCCTCAAAATGCTGAACTAAAATGCATTCTGATTTTCCTGCTCCACTTCTAAGCAAATTGATACATACAATAGGAACCATAGATTTTCTATACTGACTAGATCCAACATTTTCGCCTATGTTGCATGTACCATATCTCGTGCTTAATCTCTGGTAGTATTGTGAACTTCCTTTGTAAGGATCACGGGCAGATATATAAATTTCCGCCTCTGCAGCAGTCATCTTTAATTCAGCACCCCACCACATAGGTATAGTGCCTCGTCGCCAGATGTACGTGTTGAAAGGAACACTTTGACCGACTCTCTTCGGAACCCAAACAAGTTGCTCACACTCCACTTCGTTTCCTGTAAAACACACGATATACTGAGTTCTCTAAAATTCAAGTTTGACCACAAACTCGTTGTACAAGGATAATATCAGTTCAGGGATGTACATCTGAACAAGTTTAAGCATCAAAATGTATCACCACTTTACGCAGATAACCTTTTCAAACAAAAATAAGAGACACCAAAAATATCTTCTGCTTTTCCCCTCTCTTTTTGAGAAGCATGATATTTATAAAATAACAATTTTTTTACATACATAGTTAAGGAGATAGAACCAAATAGATGCACAAGAGTCACATTAGCAACTCCCCTGAAGATGCAATTTCATCTCAATGTTACAAAAATGTACATGACCTTACCTGTGCTGAAACACCCATTCAACCCTCTGGCCAAGTACCTAGTGCCAGGATGCAGTCTGCTGCGCCGAGCTGTGAGAGCAACTACCCCTTCTTGCTGACCTGAGCTTCCAAATATTCGACATTCTGCAAACCCCTAAATGTAAATACGAGAGATATTATGAGCCTTGGAATCACACGAAATGCTGACAAAGACGAGAAATTCTTATGTAAGTGATAACTTTTGGAAATTAAGAAAACATATGTTAGCTTGGGTTAATGTTCTATTCTTCTTTATAAACCTTTTAGCGCATAAAGTTGTGTGACTTGCATGAATATATATGGAATCAGTTTCTTTTCTTTCTTTTTTGCCTTTGGTATCAAAGCAGAAGGACAAAAAACAGCAAAACATAAACTAAGGCTAGCAAATACGTTTCCTATTTCCTACAATAAACAACAAAGCAACAAATGAGAAAATGCAATGATGGCAAAGTATAAACATCAAGAAAAACCTGTAAGAGAACAACACAATGTTGTGGCAGACCAATGTCCTTGAAAGGCGCTGAAAACCATAGGTTCCAAACAAATTCCTCGTCTGGCTTCAGCAATGACATACGACTCGGAAAAGGCCTTGTAATATCCTTTGTTTCACAGAAATAGTGCTTCCCATCAATGTCTAGGTCAGTCAATTCTTGAATATTCTTTACTTCTCCTTTACCCTGGGGTTGAGGGTTCAGAAGCTGAATCTTGATCCACTGGCTCTCAGACACTGTATTCACACACCCTCCACCAGGTAAATTAGGAATTGAAGCAGTTAATTTCGTAGCAACTAAAAGTAACCCAAAACTCCCGAGGGCTGAATAACCCAGTATAGCTCTGGCATATGTTACACTTTTACAAAGCCTTTTCGATCCATTTGTGATGAAATTCAAAGCTTCCTCTTCAGAATCAAAAATATCATATCCCAACTTACTACTGTAGCACAACGCTCCAGTTGTTGGATCAACATATATCACCTGGGTGTCACTCCTAACGGCCAAGCTCACAATAATATATACTTCGCCACTATCCAATGTAACAACTACCACGGAGGAATCCCTTAGACGACGAACTGCAAACACATAGACATAGACACGATATATTACGATACATTAATCAAGGAATCTCCAAGTAACACTGCTGCATGCAAGAGCAGAGGCAAGAAATTCATGTTCGTTGAGCAAAAGAAACAAGACCAATAAGTTCAATCACAATGATTATCCAAACTAACAAAGAATTACCAGGTGATTCCATAGGCTTGTAATGAGATGGTTGAACACTTGAGCGATCTATGTAGATCGATGCTCAGAGAACTAGTAATCTGAAAAGGCAAGAAAGAGAACATGTTACATGGTTAAGATATCCAACAATGCAGATTCAATGGAAAGATATTAGCTTGAATGCCGTAACATATTCAATTTGTTTTGAATACAGAAGCTTGGGCTTCTTTACCTCGAACAACCACCATAGCTTACAATCTCACCCTCCCTTGTCATAGCATGTCTTCAACTTTCCAAAACTATAATGAAAAGTGAATACTGTCAAAATGTAGTTGCTGCTCATGCACATAATATAAAGTATGTAGGTGTATTAGTCAATGGTTAATCTTATTCTCCAACCAGAGATAGTGGCACAGCCGATTACTATACACCCAACTAAGACCCATATTTGATTCGCTATAGTGAAAACTTAAAGGAATGTAAAATTTGGCTAATATCACCCTAATAATTGAGTTAAATAGTTGCAAACTACCTTGTTTTCTAAGTGAACCATTCATATGCTCAAACAAACTCGTAACAGATATCATCTTACAGCAAAACAAGAGAAGAGTCTCTTTTCGTATCTGCTCTTTCCTTGTTTTCTATAACTAGATCAGAACTTCCAAATTCTAGTAATTTCTATGAATGATTTGTGAACAACACCCTAAAACTAACACCACAAAACCATCCTTGATCGAAACAATTGAAGCTAATTCACAATGTGGAATCAATTAATCAATGTGAAGTAGAAAAGAGAATCAAACAAATAAATTCATGAAAAATTCCACTTCAAATTCAACAATTACAGATCAAGATTTTAGAAATCATCAATCAAATTAAGAAGGATAGTAACAAATTCACATAGGGATCATGAAAATCAATAGTTTTTCAACTCAAATTAAATATAAACGAGAAGAAGTATTTGAAACCCTAACCTTACTTGTGAAGATCTGATACTGATGATGGTTGGAGATAAGGAAGAAGAAGAAGAAAGTAGATAGAGTATTTTCCACGATAAAATGAAAAACAGAAACTAAATCAGCTGTCAGCACCACCACCACCACCTTGGTTGGATCTCTGTATTAAGACATTGAAAATAACTTTCGGTCAAAGGAAAATAGAAAAGGTTTGGAGAAATCTTTTTACTGTGAGACACTAGCTATTGTCCCCTTGGCGAAAAGAAAAAAAAAATAACTAATGTCTAGGTAGACGTACGCCAGACACGGTCGCCGGGCAGTTACTGCCGCTAGGATCTTCTTTAGGCCCCTTCCTATGCACCCACGCAATATAAAAAAAAGGAGTTTATCTGGCTAGGTGGGATGCCAAATTGTAGCGCCAATATGGTACCGATATGCTATAATTTAATAATTCTTTCTACAATTTTTTTTTCTACTAAATTTCTTTCACAGTGGTTTCTCGGAGAAAAAGAAACGAAAGAGGGAAATCAACCTCGACCCGTCCTCCAAACAATCAGAACTGGAATCAGGATAAAGTTTAAGAGTTCGCAAATATTAGACAAATAACTGGCTCTGGTGTACTGTCAACTTTCTGAGCATATATCTTCGAAAATATCGCATTGGAATTACGCTCAGTTGAGAGGGGGTGGTCTGAGTTCAAAAATATTTACAAACTCCTACTAAATGAAATTTGAAGGTGTATGGATCAATATCCTTTGTGGCTTTTCTATACCTAAGAACAACAAAACCGCATACAACAAATTACATGTAATAGCAAAACGTTGGTGAAGAACAACAAATTACATGTAATAGCAAAACGTTGGTGAAGAACTACAATTACGTTTTATTTCAAAGATTTTGAAGGAGATAAGTTTGTATTTCCCATCTTTAAAAAAAAAAAAAAGTGCATACTTTCGAATAGGCAAAGTTACTTAGGATGTGAAGACTTTCAATTATTCATATTTTAATTACGTATAATTATTAATGTATACAAGAAGTACGCCGCTTGATTTTACATGTTGATGGGAATATATACAATGTAAAGGAGTTTTGATTTCTTTCGATTATGACAAGCGAGAGAAAGAAGGTAAATGACAAGAACGACTTCATTTGTTTATGGTTGTCAAAAGATCTTTATCCTGTCAAACACAAATTACCAAAGTCCTATGAAATAAGGATGTCTGGGTTGAAGCAGTTTTAATGAACTATGCTAGCTGGATGAAAGTGGATAATCCGCCAAATCTTGAGCAAGACCCTGAGCTTGAGAGAGTGTTCATTTTATAGGTTTAAAACCAACGTTTTTTTCCTTCTAAAATTCAACATATGACTGGGAAACTGCAATTTTAGATTTTACTTGTCCCTACGTCCCCAATATAAAAACGGAGTTTTAGATTTTACTTGTCCCATTGGATATGCGGAACTACAATTTCAAAGTGGCTTTTTCCACATTTTACCTTATTTATTATACATGGGTATCACCATCTTAAGCTAATGTCTAGCACTGGAAATAGTACACAGGGTAAAATAGGAAAGAGAATGTTTTTTTATAAAATAAAAAAAAAAATCTTAATACAAGAGAAACTCACTTCTCCGCTTTTATATTAGGGACGGAGGGAGTACATAACACTTGGTGAAGCCTCGCACTGCAATTCAAGCTTCAATCGTTTGGAGGAATTTATATTAGGGACGGAGGAGTACATAACACTTGGTGAAGCCTCGCACTGCAATTCAAGTTTCAATGTTTTGGGGGAATTTATATTAGGGACGGAGGGAGTACATAACACTTAGTAAAGCCTCGCACTGCAATTCAAGCTTCAATGGTTTGGGGGAATCATGGAGGTAAGACAAAAACAATTATCAAGCCATTTCCATTTTTTACTTATAAAATTTGTAATTTACTAAAAGGACAATGATTTTCTTTTCATTATTGGTGGCATACATACTTCCTTACTGGTGTACCTTCTCTTAAGAATCACAATAATATTTTCCAGCTCATAAAGAAGTACAAAACCGGTGATTGGAGTACTAAAAAAATAGAATACGGTCAACACGTAGCATACGTGCAAAGAATTCAACAAATGTGTAGAACAAGCTTAAATATTGTTAAGGTATCGTGTAACAACCCGTCTCTTCCACCGATACTGTCCCCACTTAGCCACTGCGGTCATCCGGCAGTGTGGGGTTTTTAACGGGCACCGCTGCGGTCATCCAGCAGCAGCTTCCCGGGAGGTCAC
>JAJJMA010078544.1:0-11993 GCA_023529015.1 Papaver nudicaule
GTCCCAAACGAGCCAAATATCATAGTCAAATGTAAGGGTGCAACGGATGGACGGATGCGGATTAGGGGTTGTAATAGCACATTTGTCACCGTACACGTGGCAAGATCCGAAGGTGGAAGTAGCTTAACACGATACCACAACACACACCGCGGAAAGACCAAAAGCCGCTTTTTCGGATCCCGAGTTGATTTACAATCAACGGTCAAGATGAAGTCAGACCCAGCTGGAGGCGATTGGACCGTCCAGAGGTGATTGAGACGTGGCGAGGGCATTAAATGCCAACGGATCTGTGTACGGCAAAGACGTGGCACAACCACAGCCAAGTATTCTCGATAGGAAGAATGCAGACCGCTAAGACTGTGCGGAAATGACGAAAGACCGCAAACCCGTAACACCGCACTAAGAAGGACCGCACATGACTGATCGATGAACAGTAAATCTACTACAAGTTCTATAAATACTTGACCTCTCCTATGGAGAGAGGGGTCGACAAAAAACTAAGCTTAGAGCCCAGTCAAGAGAGATAAAGTCATATTGAGTGATACTCTAGCTTATGAGTAAAATACATGTAAGTGGAATGAACCATAGACCCTTGCCTCTTCGATGAGACTCATGAATGAGTTGAGAAGAGCTTTAATATTCTTTACCTTTGTTTGGATTATATATTAAACAATACCTTACATCCGATTTGTAGCATTTCATATGATTTTAGTAGCATTTACACCTTATAACCTACCCTAGCATGATGATTCCGCAGTCAATCATCCTGTGCGGGTTCATTCACATTATCATTATATGCACTCTCATGGCACGATGAACATGTCTACCATTGATTACGCTAATACTAACTATTAGTTCGCACTGGTATTCTTCGAAGTTATATCTATTGATATTATTATTGTATCACACTCGCATGTATGTTGTGGTATTGATTGCGAGTTCATAATCTTTATAAAGTAGATTATGCGCTCACAGTTTGGAGCAGGAAGCTAAACGGACGATCGCAGCTACAAAGGCGAGCACGGTTACAGGAGCTGACGTAAGAACAGTTGTTGCATCCAAAGAAGCAGCAAAGACTGCGGCAGAAGCTACCGCGGAGATGGTAGTGATAGCAAAGATGAAAGTACTCGAACAACGTCAAAAGACACAGGCAGCCGCTACATTAAAGGAGGTTGTGGACAGAAGTGCAGTTGTAGAAGTACAGAAGATCGCAATAAAGGCTGCAACAGAGGCAAGAAACTCACGAATAGTCCAAGACGTGGAAGCGCAAAAGATGGAAATGTCTAGGATTGCGGCAGAAAAGAACAAAAGCAAGGTGGGAGGAGTGATTCAGGAGGATTACTGCGACTACCACAAATTTAAAGGCCACACAACTGAGAGCTGCAAAGCTGCCAAAGAACACGCACAAAACCAGACTGGACATCTCCATAAGTATGGGTTGGCACCAAGCGAACTGGGAGGATCTTCCCGCATGCAGTTACCACACCAGCTTCCCGGAAGTGGAGTCTTGTCACCAGTACGGAATCCCGCCATACAGCCTGAGAGAGTGGAGCAAGGAAAACCGCATATTAACATTGACGCCGGTGAGGACGATTCTGTTGAAGAAGAATTAGAAGCAGAGTCTTACCACCGGCACGAAGTTATCCCTCGGATGGAGCCATCCCCTCAGTCAAACGCTTCCATATTGCTGGATAATGCCATTTTGCAAGCAAAAATCTCCTACAAGAATTTCATACTCGCCGCCTCTATCAGACCTAATAGTTTTGATGGTAACACCCAACTGGTTTTCAACTTCTAGTTTGTACATCTTAAAGGCTTCTAAGGCATCATCCTTACCTCTAAGTAAATATACCTGACAGTATCTAGTACAATCATCTATGAATGTGACAAACCATTTTTTACCACTTTTAGTTTGAACTGACTTCATGTCAAATAGGTCTGAATGAATTAGTTCCAAGGGTTTTATATTTCTCTGGACATTTTTAGGGAATGATTTCTCAGCGTGCTTAGATTCTACACAAACACTTATGATCTCTATCTAAAGTGAATTTGGGTATGCAGCCTACGCTGGCTAATTTGTGCATTTATTTAAAGTTTACATGTCCTAGTCTAGCATGCCAAACGTTCAATGACAAACACATATAAGCAGAAGAATCATTATTATTCATTTCAGTGGAGTTTACATTAAGTTTATAGAGACCCTCAGTCTTATAACTCTTACCCACGTAATCTTTCCCCTTAGTTACTATAACTTTTCCAGACTCAATTACAATTTTACAACCCTTATCATCTAATACAGAACATGATACGAGATTCTTGCAGATGTCTGGAACATGAAGGACTCCATTCAATGTGAGCTTCTTCCCTGATGTGAGGTTCAGCCCAATTTTCCCTTTGCCTGCAACCTCTGCTGCAGTTGAGTTTCCTATCCTCTGATAAGAAGTGAACATATCTCTGTTTCCACATACATGTTTGGTGGCATCACTGTCCACCCATCAGTACTCACAATGATTACCATATTGTTCCAAACATCGTGCAATAAAATTCGTATATGTTCTTCTAAAACAATTTAGCATTATTTTTACTATTAAGGCCCGTATGTTATCTACCGTGTTTTGCTATATAGCTAACATTTCCAAACACATAACAATTACCTTAATAATAATGCAAAATTAAAGTTCATGAAAAATACCTTTTAGGAAGACCAAATTTACCCCCCACATTTGCAAATCTCAACTTCTCAGTGTTGGAAGTATCTGTATTACGCTACTGCCGTCTCTAGTCTTTGTCGCACACCCAAAATGCACGATATGCTGGATCTCATACGCTTCAACAAATACCACTGAGAACATATTGCAAACCTTACTGCCATTAAAGAATATAAATATTTTTAGTTCAAGGCAAAGTGGTTCCACATACATACATTAAACTGAAAAACAAAATGTTTTCAAATTTTTGATCTTCCCTGAATTTTTTCCATGAGTCCAAACTCATTTTAATCTTCCATTCACGTAAATCAGTAAAGGAAGGAAGGAGACATGTCAGACACTATTCCTTGTGAATTCCAAACTCCAAAGAAGTTTACTAAATTTAAATTTGAGTAAGTATTGCTGATGTCATTAGATTTCAATCACAAAATCTCCAAAAGCCTTATTAACGCTTCCCA
The DNA here is from genome assembly GCA_023529015.1 of Papaver nudicaule. Classification (NCBI taxonomy): domain Eukaryota; kingdom Viridiplantae; phylum Streptophyta; class Magnoliopsida; order Ranunculales; family Papaveraceae; genus Papaver; species Papaver nudicaule. The sequence continues at coordinate 3,167 of JAJJMA010078544.1, forward strand.
TTTCATTTCTTCATTTAATACACGCCAAACAAGGAAATTTGTTTCCTTACATAACCTCGCAGTGTAGACTCAATTATCTTCTACCACAGTAACGCATCCCATGCATTATTTCCCGCTTATCGATTTATGTCGTAAAGGACGCCAGTAAAAAACAAACCAGGTCCATTAAATTCATTTCTTTCCCATTTAGGCTGCGTTTGGCACCAATAGAATTGGAATTCTAGGTAATTCTAATTCCCTTGAATTCCAATTCCCTTCAATTCCAACTACCTCCAGTTAATATTAGGTGTTTGGCATGACAGTTAAAATGAATGGAAAATTTGGATGGAAATCTAATTCTAGGTGTTTGGCATATGTGATGGAATTGGTGAAATTCAAAAATCAGTTTACAAATTCAAGAATTTTACATAACGGCTTATTTTTCTGAAACAAGAATTAGTATCATACATCAAGTACTAGTTGAAAGCTCTATACATAAGAATCTAGGCCGTGACATACGTGATGGTGTATAAACGGTAAAACAAGTAACAAGTAATACTTTCAGCGGGTTAGTTCAGCAGAGAGTTTTCTTTTATGCTTCTGTAGTTATACTCTTGACGCTCTCGAGCGACTTTCTTTAACTCTTCTCCAGGAGACTTTCCATGTCGTGAGCAGACTTTGCCTGGAGTTAAACATAGAAGTGCAGAGTGAGATGCTCAGCGTTCTCTAAGTAGGTTTTGTTGAAGAACAGAGAAAGTAAAAACATAAGGAAGCTTAATCAATAATCACAGTTGAAGTTGAGCACAAAAAATGGTCAAGTAAATTAGGATATCTAGCACCGACAAGAAATCACAGCAAAGTGAGAGTAAAGGTTAGCCGGACAGAGAAATCAATAAAAATACCACTAACAACAAGAAATCACAGCAAAATGAAGTTATCACTATAAATCACTGAACATGCAATCACTGCCCTGGTGACTCCACATGCACGACCAAGGGCTTCTTTTGATGGAACAAACACATAAGGAACATTCTGTATCAATGTTATCCTGTTACTTCCTAGCACCACACTAGCCAAATACATCATTAACGAGCTAATGCATATGTACATCCGTAAAAGATGAGTTACCAATGTTGTCATGCTACTTCCTAGCAACACACTGGCTTAATACATCATCACTGGCTAATGCATATGTACATCTTGCAAATGATGAGTTTGTATGGCAAGATATTACAAACATGCTTTGAACTCACACTACACCATATTTGGGGGGTAGCAACGGTGCTCATCTGTTGCGAAAAGTGTTAGAAACGGGGGCCGGCCGTTGCGATTCATGGTGTGACGAATTTTAGCAACGGTAATGTTGCCGTTGCGTCTCAAGGGTAGCAACGGTACTAGCAACGGAGCAGTTCCGCCGTTGCTAGATTTTGCCCGCAACGACTTTCTTTCCGTTGCTTAATTTTCCCTGCAACGGCCAATTTTCCGTTTCTGATTTTAGTAAGCAACGGCTTAGTCTCCGTTTCGGATATTTTCCAGCAACGGCCGAATTTCCGTTTCTTATTTTAGCCGGCAACGGCGATATTACCGTTTCTAAACCTTGACCAGGTCAACGAAGACCGACTTCCCTTTGCCTGGGAAATTTTAGCAACGTAAATTTTCCGTTGCTAAATCATGACCAGGTCAAGGAAGACCGACTTCCTTTTAATAGCAACGCAATTTCTCCGTTGCTAAACCTTGACCAGGTCAACGTAGACCAACTTTCCCTGAAAATAGAAACGGTAAATTACCGTTGCTAAATTTTTAACAGAAAAAAAAAAGCAGATTTTCCTGGTTTACCAGCCCTGGAATTGCAGGCAATACCCCTGCAATTCCCCCATTCCCCTGCACCTACAGTTCCCCAATTCCCCAATCATACATCCACAGAATCATACATTCATAGAATCAATTTCATTCATTCAAAGATATTCAATACCAAAATTTCATTTATAGACAATATTTCATACTTAGACAATATTCCATACTTAGACAATATTCCATACTTAGACAATATTTCAAGTTTACTTGGTGCTACACTTAGCCAAAAAAACAGAACTTATAATAACGAAACATAGCTAGTTTCAGACAATATTTCAAGTTTACTTAGTGTTCTCGTTCTATAAGACCTAGCTAGTTTCAGTACCTGTCTTTGCCGAAGTTGTCGAAATGAGGGCTGCAAAGGAAAAGCTACATCCGTCGACATGGTAACAACCTTAAGAATTTAAACCTGTATTGATTGTCCCTTGCTACTGTAAAATGTAGCACAACCATTTGCATACATACTTCAATATAGCAAGGGGCAATCAATACAAGCTCAAATCAAAAAGGTTAAGGAATTTGCACAGTAAGGCCTTGGCTTTGTTGTACCTTCCCATATAGCTGAAAGTGCATGATATCCCTGCAATTGTTAACCATTGTATCCAATATTCAGAAACCTTAACTTAGAACAACAAAATTTGCCTAATTGATGTGATACAGGAGAGGTCATATACCTGTCATCCAAATGCATTCTTATCCTTCACTGTACCCTAGCCTTTCCCTTTGCATAAGCCCGCAGCACAATACCTCGCATGAAAGTATAAATCAAATGTCAATATAGAGAAATTGATCAATATCAGAGGCAAAAACAAATGAAAGTAGCTAGATAAGTACTTACCAGGGATTGTTATTCCCCCGGGTGGCTACTACCGCTTCAGTGAACCTCAACTGCAATCACATAGATGTGTTCAATCATACATGTTTAAGTATGCATTAAAGATCACCAAGAAAATACAAGACATTTCAATTCAGATTCTAACTTAGTTCAGTGTTAGAACTACAAACACGACATTCAAATAATGTATCTCCTACTTGTAAATAAAAACTGTACGTTGACAATCCAGTAAACATTAGGCAGCTAAAACAAATGCCTATCACACTCAAGTGTAACTTGACCCAGCAAAAGTAAAAAATCTCGCAATATGACGGTTCAGGAAACACTAAAAAGATCACACAATATCATATAGACAAGTAGTTCTCAAATCAGAACAAGTCGAAACTAATCATCACAATACGAAATCTATCTATAATGGTTTATATTTCCTATGATCGTGCAAGTTAACTGAAATATACAAATTTTACAACAACAGAAAATGCCCAATGTAGCAGAACTTGCCAACTCGATCCTAACTAGTTATTAGAATACATACCCAAAGGTTTGATGACTCTGATCCATAAGTACACAGATCCATATCCTCAACTGCAACACAAGAACAATGCATAATTAGATATAGCAAAATATAATAATTAACAAGAACTGTAAGTTAGAATTGATGGACTATTAGGCAGAAAGTATAAACTGAAGTTCAATATCGAGAAATTATAACTAAGTAGTAGTACAAGCAAAAACAAATGAAGCTATCTAAGTACTTACCAGGGAATGATATTCCCCGGGTGGCTACTACCGCTTCAGTGAACCTCAACTGCAGTCACCTGCATCATCACATTATAACAGAACACAAACATATACAAAAAAAAAACACACATCATTTAAAACATTCAATTTAACCCCGAAAATGTGTTATCCAAAAAAGTGCAAAACAAAAAAATACTATCTGCTTCATGTCATCCAGCAACACTTTCACATGACTAGGCAATAATCATTCTAACTGGAACACCTTCCTCATATGATCTTCTCTGCTTTCTGTTGGTCCAGGTTGTTCTCATTCTCACAGAACACTTTCTAGTCCTCTTCTTTAATATTTGGAGGAACAAATAAAAGCCTTTCTTCTTGTGTAGAATGTTTTTCTCCAATGATATCTGCTATAAAAGCCTGGTAAGTTTGCACTTGTAGTTCTCTCCAGGCATCTTCCTTATACTTGCCTGGCACTTGTTTTTCTTCATCGACCATAATTACCTGTAATTAAGAGGGAGGAAGACATAAGCACATTACAGATTTAGGTCAAGAGAAATATCATACACACTGAATCATAAACATACTTAACATACACAAAAAACTAAATAACTGAATCATGAACTAACATAAACAACAACAGTAGTAACAAAACCTAAAAGAAAAGATTTATACCAACACCACCAGTATCGACAACACCAGAATCAAAAACTAACACCAACACGACCAGTACCAACAACACCAACAGCTAAACCTAAAATCAACAGCAGCTTAAATCATTGAATACCCAAATCAAAAACCTAAAAACAACTTAATTAGATCTATAACCAACAACATAAATTAGGGTTTTTTTATACCTAGTTCTTCCAGCAGCAGTATCAACAGCAGTACCCAAACAAAAAAACGAAAAATCATCAGATCTATAACCAATAGCAAAATTAGGGTTCTTAGAAAATATACGACAAAAATTTGGGTTTTGAGAAATTAGGGATTCTTACGCAGAGAGAATCGACGATAATCACTAACTCAGGGTTTTGAGAGAGGGATTTGAGAGAACTTAGGTTTTTGAGAGAGGGTTTGAGGAAAAAAAACTGAAATCAAGTGAAGGAATGAAAAAAAAACTGAAATCGAGTGAAGAGAGTGGGAATGGGATAAGAACTGAAATCGAGTGCAGCAGCAATTTCACTTCTCTAATTTCACTGAAATCGCCCTTTTTCGCCCTAAGCAGAGAAGAGAGAAAGAACGAAAGAGAGAAATGAAAAAACTGAAGTCTTTTTCTCCTCTTGTTTTCTCTCGATTGATAAGATGGAGTCAGCTGTCTGGTTGGTGGGCTGAATCACTCTGACTGAATACGTGTTGGTTTAGTCAGAGAGGAGAATACCAAAAGTTGCCCATGGGTTGTAACTGTTCATGTTGGCACTGATACGTTGGATAATTTGAAACAATTCTTCTTCCATGCGTTTGGGTTGTAACTGTTCAAGTAAATTCAATGGTCGCGTCCCCCCAAAATTGTTGGTGTCTGTTGACCCCATCCCTTTACTTTCCTTTCTCTATAAATTGTTCCATTAGACATAGAGACCTCATTACCGGAGAGAACAGTGAGTTCTGATAAACATGGCTGGTAGGTATGCGAATGATCCTAGAGTAACTGATGACATCAGGAGAAGATTTCAACAAGAACGTATCAAATACCATCGCAATTATCCGTACAGTACGCCAGCCAGAAGAGGACCCAATCAGTGTTGTGTTCTTGGCCGTCTCAGCGGAGTATGCACTGTACATGATCCTTACAGTGACTATAATTTCATTGCCTTCCTTGAGGGAACAAGGGATATAATTGCAATCTATGGAAACTTTACAAATGGTCCAGACGAGAACAATCATGCTGGCGTTGTACCTGCTGGTGGTGGTGGTGCTGGTCTTGTTGGTGGTGGTTTTGGCGTTGTTGCTGGTCCTGTCGGTGGTGGTTTTGGTGCTGCTGCTGGTCAGCCTGGTCCTGATGGTTGTGGTGCTGGTGGTCCTGTTGGTGGTGTTGAATCTGCTGGTAGTAATGTTGTTGCTGGTGTTTAAGGAGGAACTTTTTTGTTATGTTTCTTATTCGATTGTTATGTTACTTTTTTTTCAATATGCAAAACAAACTACAACAAATGATATCTAAAGACATAAATCTATGTTTGTATCTATATTCTAGTTATGTTTCTATGTTTTCTAGCTAAGTTTCTATGTTTTCTACTATGTAAGTTTCTATGTTCTCTACCTATATATGTAATATAATGAAGTTTGTTTTCATCTACACTTGATCCATATTCAATTTCACTAGACAATAATAACAGCAAAAATTTCACAGTACTAGAGAGCTTACCAAGTTTTCGCCAATAGTCGCTTGAATTGAACAGTCAAGCTACATATCCTGCCTTGCACATCTGAAAACACCAAAGATACAGAAAATATAAGATGTAAACAAAGAGAACTTGCGAGCAAAAGATAGAAAGTGACCATTCATCATTACCTTTTTGTTATAACAGCCGGTTCATACAAAACAAGTTAGTATTCAGAAAACAAGATGCATGAAAATTAACAGAAAGCAAAAAGAGAAGCATGAAATATTTTTCATTATATAAAACAGCAGGGCTAGAAAACCTGCTTTAGCTACATATCCGACAGTTTGCAAGTTATGAAAATTAAATGTTTTGGCAGAGTGTCTTCCTCTTTACAAAAAAACCAAAAAAAAGAGAAGACACTCAAATCAAAACCAAAGTCTTCCTACTTTTCACTGCTTCCAGAGTCTTCTCATACTCACAGAATGCCACCCAGTCTTCTTCTTTTATTTCAGGAGGAACAGTCAGCAGTCTTTCTTGATGGGTGTTGCAAGTATCGTAGTAGTTTCTTTTCAACTCAAACTTGAGTCTCCTCCATGGTTCAGCCATCCCCTTTATAGTAGTCTTTCTTGAAGTATCAGGAATTACATATTCGTCCTGAAACCAAACCACACCAATTACTATCTCAAGGTATTAACCAGAAACTATGAACCTAAACAAAATTCAGAAATTTTAGGGGATATACCTTTAGCTGCCGCCAGACATCCATTTTATCCTTCATCGGCACCTGCCTCCAATTTTGGTAGGAGATAGGGATATGAGTACGTATCAAAGAGCCCTTAAAATGACCCATTTTAGCTGTCAAGTCGCCAGTGGGAAGTCCATTTTCATCTACCTCAACTTCTGCCATAATAACCTGCCAAATAGCACAAGGAATCCATAATAACCTAAGCACAAACTCACATCCACACAATTTCACAGCAAAAAGGCGCACACGGCCACAAACCTCCAAACCCTACTTCTACACTACCACAAAGTGATAATGATAGTAGTAGAGGATTTGGCAGGTTGGCCGCGAACAACAATTTGCTGCTACTTACACCTAAGCAGCAAAAAGGCGCACCCCTCGTACCCAACAAGTGATAACAAAAATCAAGGTGTAGATACGGCTGATGAAAAGAACGACAATTCACTCAACCTAAGCAATAATGAAAGAAGTAGAATGACCTACCATTTCTCACATTAACCAGTTGACAGCAAAAAGTCTCACTTTTCATCGCCTTGATGCTACGCCTTGTTCTTCTTTACCAACAAGTGATAAAAAAAAATCAAGGCGCAGACGCAAATGATGAAAAGAACGATAATTCACTCAACCTAAGCAGCAAAGGCACTGTGAGAGTCGCCAAAGTTCTTCTTCTTGATTTTCTTTACCAGCAAGTGATAAAAAAGAAGAAGAAGAAGATCTGAGTGACTCTGTGAGCACCAATTTGCTGCACTATCATCACCTAAAGTATAACATATGCAAAACAAAGTAATGTATGACAAAGTAACTGAAATCTAAACTACACAAGCAAACGATGAAGAGAATGACCATTCAGTCTAACTAAGCAGCAAAAAGGTGCACTCAGCAACGCTCTCCATAAACCTTCTACTACTTCTTTACCAGCAAGTGATAAAGAAAACAATAGAAGATTTATGGAGGGGGGCTGAGAACTCACAATCTCACTACACGAATTCCAGTTTTTACCAACAGCAGCATTAGTCACGGTTTGCATTTCAGCAACGCGCATACGCTGTTGGGAAGCTCGTAACGTCTTCAATGGTTACTGAAAATGCGATCTGTTACAGTGCTCCGTGTTTTTGGTTGTGCAATTACCCGCCTACCCTCAATATTTGGGTGCACTTCCTAAGTTAGCCTCGACTTTTCTTTTCCCCGCCCCACTTTTGGGCTGATGAAATTTCAACCCCAGCATCGTAACAGAACCAGATTTTTATTTCAACGGATTAACTTAATACCACAGATCCGAAAATAAGAAAACCCAAAAGAAAATCAAAGAAAAATTATCAAACCATTTATTATTTCTGAATTAGCTCAGCTGTTTGTCCAACACCAACAACTTAAGCTGCCACATCCACTCATTTCTCTCCCTGGTTTCTTTTTCTCCACCGGATTCTTTTCTATCACCAGTTTCTTTCCCTGCCGACGTCGATTTTGACGGCCAAATTCGTCGAGCACAGTGAGATTTAGCGTGCGGGAACTTCATCAACATCATTGAATCAATCAAATCTTCTATGAAATATCGATTTGGAAACTGGTTTGAGTTTAGTCGATTTCTTATAGAAGGATTGAAACTGATTTCAAATTTTGGATCTGACGATGCTCTATTGGTTAAGGTATTTCACTTGTATCCCTTTGAATTGGAAATTTACAACATCTATAGTCGAAACCATTGAGTGTCAATGATTAAATTTCTGGTTATGAGTATTGAAGGTCTGAATCTCTCAGATTTGTTTGTTGTTGTAGGATTTTTGCTGATTTGTCTAATTTTTGCGTTTGTTGATTGTCATTAGAAATGTAGATGTGTTTTAAGTTCATGGGCACCAAAGAAATCATACAAAACATACAGCCAACTAGTTATTCATAAGCAAAAACATTACAGCCTACATAGACTTATAATAACACTCTGAAACTGAAAACTGCTTATTTCCTTTATCTATTTCACCAGCAGTCTTATAACTCTATTGCATATAGAGTTGGATTTGTTGAAATTTAGGAAGATAATTTATTAGATGATAGAATGTAGATATGTTATTGCAGAATACAAGCTAAGAAAAGCAGAATCAGAAAAACAAGTATCCCAATTGATTATAGAGCTAGAGAGCATTACATTGCCTAGTGCTATATTGAGAAATAACAATACAAATCTGCACAATACTATATTGAGCAATGTAGTGCTAGTGTTATGGTGCCGAATCCCTTTCAGTTAAGGACAGAATATTGTTTACCACCAGACTACATTACATTGCCTAGTGCTAGTGTCTATAAACTCAGCTACCCTATGAGAAATCTACCTACATTCCATCTGTTTATTGGTTGTTTGAA
>JAJJMA010078554.1:47238-60751 GCA_023529015.1 Papaver nudicaule
GTTATATTGGTGGTGTCGATGTTGTGGTGGTGGTATTTTTGTTGATGTAGGTGGTTGTTCTGCTGTTCGTGGTGGTTCTGTTGCTGTTGGTGGTGGTTCTACTGATGTTGTTGGGTTTTGTAGTTGTGACGGAGATGATGCTGATGATGTTAGTGGTAGTGGCAGAGATGGAGGAAGAAACGTCAATGGTGGTGGTGGAGATGGAGGAAGAAACGTTAATGGTCTAGGAAGAAGAAAGATATAAAACCTAAATGTCAATGGTCTGCGAAGAAAAATGATAAAACCTAAATTTATACAGGTAATTTAGTCAACAAACGGTGACGTGTCGATATGTCTTTTAAAACAAGTTGAAAGTTTAGCAGCCCAGTAGGACCTGGCCGCGAGCGGCCAGGTCCATTTCATCAAATTTCTGTTATTGTTTTAACATCTCCTCAATAAATCTTCACCTCTATTAATCAATTTTCATTTTTGTCAATAATTGCAAAGAAATTTATGAGATTTGAATCGCGTTTTAGGTTAATTTTCCGCCAGAAATTATATTATACATAAAACTGTCAGAAAATTTTTGGACATTTTCTACTTAATACAAATTTTATTTTACAAATTTGCATGAACATCTATTTCACTTATATTTTATTATTTGCTTTACACATTCTTTGTTCTTTCGTCGACTTTTTCGGTCAGCCCACCCACCGTGGCAACGGTCATCTAGTGTATTTGGGTAGTGAAATTCCTATAGTTGCAAATCTCATTCGTGAGAAATTGGATGAAATCCTTTGGTAGTATTGAAATAAAATCTCCTTTCCTACTAAAAAAAAAAAAAAAAAACTCGTCAGTATCAGAACCAAACAGTTATTAGTGTCCAATTTGAAACGAAAACTCTAGATGTAGAGCTAAATAGTGTCGTAGAGATTTTGTAGAGATGTGATCCGATGGTGTAGAGCGAAAAGAGTTAATCTAATGGTGGACCTCCCTGCAGATCCGATGGTGTGGGTGGTGCCACCTCACGCTCTACAACACTATTACGCTCTACCTCTCTACACCAAGGGGCTCCGAATTTGAAAATGAAATTGTTAGATTAAATGGTAGAGACTGATAATAATTCGGGCTGAACCTGTATTTACCAAGTTTAAGCTAGGCAATTCATGGATGAATATTTTTGGCCCTAAAATACTCGTGTTCAACATACTCAGTTCTTTAATTAGCAGAACTCACTTTTATAAACAACAAACAACAAAAGGAAAAATATATCTCCTGTAGTACGTGACTTAACGAAAAGTATTCTGAATTAACTCCTTGTTACATAAAATGACTTCCTCTTTTGTGTTATGCTCCTTTACGTAGAGATCTGAAATGAAGGAAAATAAAAATAAACAAAGGATAGAAAATATGAAGGGATATGACAATATTTATAAATAAAAGAAAATGATCCTGGAAAGAAAGAGGGCATTACGTCTTATAGATCAATGGCTGAAGCTCCCATATACGAGTAGTTTTGGTTAGTTGACCCAAGAGATGGTATGTATTCTGATCCTCTCACATGAACACCAAAACAAGCTGTAGAAAGTAGAAACAACCACAGGGAAATAAGCTAAGGCTTAAACAGGTTATTCATATTAACAGGGCACTTGTATCCTGTTTATCAGGAGAAGACATGCAGACCCAAACTCCATACCTGGACATTCCTAAGACTCATTTCTAGATATCCCAAGTAGGAAAAAGAAACAGAAGGATAAAAAGATTTTTAAGATATTACCCAAACACCGGACAATTGATATAAATTATCATGAGATTCTGTACAATTTTTTACTTTTGGATATTATTCATGTATAAGAGTATTTTATAGCCAAATTTTTTAAAATCATGCTTCTTCTAAATATGGAACAAAATGAAAATGCAGTTTAATTTTTTGTGCATACATAAAGAAGCTTAAAAGTAGGGTTAAAATATCCTTCGCAGCAAAACTTGAATTCTGATCATCTGAGATGTTAACCAAGTTCACTGTCTTTACTTTATTGAGCTCTATCATTACTCTATTTTTAACGATGACACAAAAATTCCTGATCTATCAGAACATCAATAAACAAGTCCTAGGTAACCAAACCGCAGATGTTTGTGTAATTTAAATAGATGGTTTCCATAGAATATCAGCATAATGTGACATTGTTTTGCTACACTTCCACCCTTGTTCATTGTTATAAATTGGACAAATACGTTTTCAAAAAACTAAAGAACTAACGCGTGTCTAACTGAAATACAACAAGACTCTTTACCTTAGAGTCAACTTTAGATTTGTGAAAACTGAATTTAAACGTGTCAAAAGTGAGTACTATACCCGTTTCTATCTTCACAACGCTTTGGAGCATGACCTCCATTTTCTTCTTCATCTCGGAGTTTTCATCCATCTGTGGCACAACGAGGGTCAACTCTCTGTAGATATCACGTACAAACCTACATATGTTTTCCGCATATTCCAGCTCGCCCTCTGATATTCGTCCTATGGCAAGTCTCATTAACTCTCCAGTCAAATCCGCAAGCTTAAAACCCACCAAAAGAGAAAACGCTGTAAGCACATCAGGTTAGACATAATTGAAAACTTGGAATCTCTTATAGTATTAACAATTTTGCAGTCGACAGATCTTATCCCTACATCAATTGGATGTTTGAATACTAACTATATGCATACCACTAAAGAATTTGTTGTGGGAGGGGGGGTTTAATATTGAGTCATAATTCCCTAACCAATTACAACTGCACCACCTCTAAGATTGTCTTTCAGCGGTCAAAATGATGTAATGTTATAAACAAGAAAACAGTCTAGCAGTTACCCCTAGCAGATAATCGAGGACATTAATTTGCAAGGGCTCCAGTGATGGATCACTCAGTGGTAGTAAAGTAGCATTAATCTCGGCAAGGTCCAAGAGTGTCCCAGATTTACAGAATTTACAGAGGGTTGCAGCTTCAATATACTCTTGCACCTACAAGAACCCAAAAAATAAAATTGATCATAAGTTCTAAAAGCATTTAATGCCTTGATCATGAATATCGCAAGAAAGAGGAGATTTGTTTGCAATCAACCCCAGGAGAATATGCTCGTCTGAGTTTCCAGAAGTCAGTCCCTTGCAATTCTTTCACTAGCCGGGACATGTACTGACTAGTCACTGCAGCTAAGTCTTTCTCGGCCTTCTCCAAAACCTCTTCTCTGTTAGATTTACTAATCCTGTGGTAAAGATGAACATTCAAATATAATACTTAAAAGTATACATGGCTTCTAATGTTAGACTTGGACCAAATACCAGTCTTCTCTATAACTCTATTGTTAATCGTTATGAAGGTACATCTATCATCCTGAACATCAATACCCTGGAAAAGAAACATGCAATAGAAAGATGAAAATCTTGTTACATACCTGTGCACCTGAAATATCACTTTTTTGCTGTTAATAGTGATATCGCGACTAGCTTTTACAACTCGTTCTCTCTTGTCATTCTTCAGATAAGTACATCAGATGAACACAATGGTTATAGGTAAGTCACTCCAGAAAGATAAATGTATTACAAATGAAACTATTGGCATTCCCATCTCAAAGTTAAAATTAATTTATCATTTAAAAACTCTAAATGTACCAGGAAGTTAGACATTGGGGACACATTTAAACGAAATCAAAATTAAATTAAACCTTACCTAACACAAGTCTCTTGAATCCCATACTAACAGAACCCACAAACACCAGACAATTGAATCCCATACTAGAAATTCCTGAGTACTTAGTCCTACACACCAGGACAATTGATATAAACTAGAATTTGCGATGGGAGGCTTGTAAAGACGTTCGGAAAAAATACACAAATCAAAATTAAATTAGAACCTGCCTAACACAAGTTATCTTAAACCCCATACAAAACCCTGACATCTTTTGTGCTGTATGTATCAAAACATCAAATTCCAATTTGCTAACAAGACACTATTGAATGGGCATCATAAAAATCTATATCTGAAACTCTTTTTCCCAAAACGTTGTTGCAAACCCTAAGTGGTAAATTAGTAGAAGAATAAGAATTAGGGTTTAACTAAAAAACCCTAACTACAATCCAATCTCAAAAATACAAAAATAATAAGAAGAAGGAACTTACAAATGTATTAAGGTAATCTGTGTAAGTAGCGAAGCCATCTTTCATGGCGGAAACAGTTGTCATACTCCTAGGTTTTTTAGCAGCGGAGGTTAAGAGGGAAGCTTCAGCGACTGCGACAACAAGAAAAGGAAAGGAAGAAAGAAAAGGAGTGTGATTTTGTGTAGTGATGATGATAATAAGAGTAGAGAGAGAAAGGGGGTGAATTTAGGATTATTACTTACTTCGATGGAGGTGTTGAGGTTTTGAAGAAGCCATGAGAAACAATCTCTGGAGCGGTGATAATAACAACATCTATTTCTCGAATACAATAAAAAATGAAGGAACTAGGCTAGCTAGTGTTCTTTTCGAAGCCCACATAATACGACTATACGAGTTCATTTTTATGTCGCTCTGCAAATCGGGAGATTACTGAGTCAAACCAGGTAAGAATCGTTCTCGCTAATCTTCTCCATTCATCTTGATTGTTCATTCAAGGTTGTTATTCATGGTTGTACAGTTTTTTTTCGATTCAAGGTTTGTATATCGCCTATCTAGATGTTTATAGTGCAAGTCAAGGAAAGTCTTCAAGCTTTGCAGCCTTTATTGTTTGTGGTTCTTCTATCACACCTGCATCTAACTCTGATTCCACAAACATCCTCTTTCAAAGCTGTGTTGGTTGTTTCCCTGAAACCTTGTCTTACAGATGCACCTTCAATCCAACAAAATCATCTTCTCTTGTTAACATCGATCAAGCTTTTGCTTTTGATCTTACCAAAATATTTGGGTGTCTGTCTTACGGGTGCATGCAACCTTTGCATCATAAATTGGTTAATTTTCATTCCCCAAAGCCACGGTTCCAACCATGTCAGCCCAAGTACCCAATCCAGCTCCACAATGCCCACTCCACCTTATTCCATTCTCTTTCTGCATGGCTGGTAACGTGGGCTAGTTGGTTATGCCGTTACCTCGGGTTATGTCTCAACTTTTGCTTTTCCTTTATCCGAGAGAACTTTAATCATTGCTGGGAAATAATGGGAGTGAATAGAATATAAAAACCCCATTATCGAGGTTCAATATTCCACTACTTAATCATCATATGAAATCCGATTTGGATTCTTTCCGCTCTAACATTTACAAATGGATTCCTAAAAACAAAAAAGCAAACCTGTTGAAGATTCTGTCATCTTCTGTACTTGGAAATGACGGTTCCAGCTCGGATAAACAACAAGTACAAGATCAACTGTCGATTTTCCCAGCTAACTGAAAAGCTACAAGAACTCATGCAGGACCAGGTGGCTCACTCTGTGGCTCTTAAAGTGATCTCGGGCAATGTCTCTATGACTGGTTTACAATCCATTGTCACAACCATATGGGAACCAATGAAAATCCAAAGTATCAGAACAACCAATGCAACATGTGTCTATCAGGTATCTTTCTCGCATAAATCTCACAAAGATCACATTCTTGCTCAACAAACTTGGCACTACAATAGCGCAATATTTGTTCTTGGGGATTGGCAAAATTTCATTTCAAATCCAACAAGTTGTTTCTTGCTTGCAATCTTTTGGATGAATATTGTTAACATGCATGAGTCTCCTAAAATTGAGGAAATGGTTGGCTCTATGATAGTGACAACCAAACTGGTTTTCCTCTAGAAATCATAAAAGAAAAAAATTCAGATAAAGCAAAGATCATGATGGATTTGTGCAAACCAGTGGTGTCAGGTTTCAAGTTTGAGGTACTGGGAGTTCTACACTGGATTCAATTTTTTTACCAAAATATGCCGATGGTATGATTTAATTGTGGGGTTTTAGGACATCTAGAGAAAGAATGTACTGCTAATGTGAACCTCCTGCGTCTGAACTTCCACAATTACCCTTTCCATCGCCTTGATTCCCAGATGAAAAGGTATAACAGAGATTCTTTGCATCTCTCTTGATCCCCTGCAAACCCAGAAGATATCATGGACTTTCAATTTACAGCTTCAAAATCCTCTTCAAGCACTCTTAAATCACCTGTGAACTCTATAATGCATGCTACCTTCTTTGCAAATAAGAAAACAAGAGACATGCAGAAACAAATTCATGACAGTAGGCTCAAGGGTAAATTGTATCATTAATTGTTCAAAGATGTTGATATTCCTCAACAACAGAAGTTTGTTCTCCCTAATGATACTTCCCAACAACACCCAAGGGGTCAAGCCAAAGATAAGAAAATAATTGATTCTCAGGGACTGTATGAAGGGAGACTTAGGAATAAAAAAGATAAGCAATGTGGTTCAATTATTAAGGAAAATACAAATCCTCAAGGGCTGCCAAAATCACAAAAAGGGGTGCCTTCAAACAGTTCAAATCGAGCGCCTACGGAAATGGATGTGGATCTGGATACCCACATTCTGCAACATCTTGATAGGTTGGAGCAAGACCAGTTGAGAACCATGCCCAAACCCGGATTTCTCAACCCAAATTTTGGCAATATGCCTAGTTTCCTGGATGCTTCTTGGATTTTGCCAGTTTCTGAATATCTTCAAAAACAAGAGGCAGCTATTGATATGCATATTTCTCTGGTACATGGAATTCCTAAGGTTGCAGTTACTTATACCTACAAGAAAGAACAGAAAACTCCCAAAGGAAAATGTGATTCAGAATGCTTCTCCAGCCCACAACCCTAAAACTGGTATTGATACTTCTGGTGGATCTTCTTCAAATGTACCTGCTTGAGATGACAATGTAGCTCCAGCCGAAGTTCCAGTCGAAGATTCAGGGAGCGGCCACATTGAAGAAGAGGATAAGATGCAGCAGAATGACTCTGAGGAAAAGAGAGACATACCTCTTAAAACTTATGTCAGAAGATCAAATTCAGCTACAAAGAATCTCTCAGCTCAGCTTGAATCACAACCTTCACCTTCCTTTGCTGCGCCACCACCTCCTGGAAAGATCAGGAAGACCAAACATGTAGACCAGTTGACTGATGTGGCTTGTGCACTTTCATTGGCACCACCTACATTTGAAATTCCAACTGCAAGAGTAAGGAAGCAACGTACTCCCAGGAAATTCTCAACAACAACTAAGTATACAACTGGAGAACTTAGGCATCTCACCATTGACATAAACAACATTCCAAATCCTTTTAACAAGTCACAAAGTGAGAATGAAGGAAAACAAACTATTGCACCTGGTTGGAAACTTTCTTGTGAAGATGTGGAGAATGAAGATGAGGACCTTGAAACTTCTGCAATAGTAACCCTTGCTTCTGGCATGCGAGCCTTTGGAGACAGCCAAGGCTCGCATAAAGAATGATTGCATGGAATCACAGCCACCAGGTTAAAGGGGAGAATCTGGTTTGTTGTCTTTGGTGGTGTCTCTTCCCTAACCAACTATCCCATGTTGGCGGTTACTCTGGTTCTTGCTTTCCATGGTGGACGTTTCTTTTTGTCGGATATGGTTCAGTTTGGGTGGTCAGGGGTGACTTTCTATTCAGTCACCGGTTTCAAAAAAAGGATGCACTTCTTAGTGTATCAACCAGTAAGACTATTTGGTCTTAGCATCATGAAGTGGTGTGGTGTCTACACTAATGTTGGTTCAAGGTTACTAGTTCATGGGTCCTTACATATCCGTTTTGGAAGGAGTGTCCTCACTTGAAGGTGGGATTACAACGCAACAACAACGACTTAATAGTTCCAGGGCTTGCCCGTTTCGAATTATGGTTCGGATTGAAGAATAGAGTAGTACTTCTACTTGTAATTGTCTGCTTTTATGCTGCGATTACGACATCATTAACTTGTAACTCTACTCTTGTCTAGCTAAATAAAATCCAACCTTTCAAAAAACAAAAAAAAAACATTTTTATGAATGGAAAAGAATTTTTTGCCTTGGACAAATCAGGAATCCTGATTTAGGGGGGGGGGGGGGGAGAAATTTCAAACCAACCGTATCGGTCTGATAGGGGATGACCTCGTTACCTTTTAATGTTTCGAATTTTTTGTTTTTGGTTGGGTTACGAATTTTTCCCTCTCTTCTCCCTGTTCCTTCGTGATCGTCTTCGAGGATTTGGAAAGTCAGTCATCCATTTATGAAATTTTATCGCGCACAGATCTTCCTCCTATCCAAAGAAACCAGCAACCATCATATGAAGGTTATGGTACACGTCCAAGGTAAACCCTAATTATTATAATTTTTTTTGTTGAGAAATTTTCATAATTAACTGGTTTTTAAAACATTGATTTAGTTTTTTGGTAACCTTATGTCAGGATGTTCTAACAATTTGTTCTTATATCGTCAAAATTAATAGAAATTTTGAAAACTTAAATGTGTTTATGGAGTTTATAGCTATTTATGGGAAAGTAATTTTGAACACACTAAATCTGTTTGACGAAATTCCTTAGAGAAATAAGTATTTGAGTAAGTTTAGGAGAGATCTTGAGTGAGTAGTATAGATTAATGTCTGATGTAAAATCTCTGAATGGTTATTATTGTCATACACTTTGATGCATTTGTACTTGTATAGGAGTTTCAACTGGTATTGTTTCCGAGACTGGGTTGGGGAATTTGGTGATAATGCACTTTCATGGGTTTAGAGCAGGCATTTAGCAGCGGCTTATTTATTGACTTGCATTTAGCAGCCTACTATTTAAGACTAGATTTAGTAAAGGTCACAGAAACTTACATGTTAGGCACAGTCGAATCATGTCTTTATTAATGTCAGGCAAGCATGGGGACACCAAATAGATTTCCATGATCCTCACTTTCTAGTTATATCAGCAGAGCATTAATTACGCCATTCAGATTATGATGATTATGGCATCGCAAACTCCAGTGGGATGGCGTGTTTCCGTTCAATAGCACTCTTAGGAAGATTTGACATACATGCCTTGAGTTATTAAGTACCATTTGTATGACGAATATTCCAAGTATAGTTAAGCAAAATGCTGGATTACTTTCCATCTATTTGAGTAGATTATCTTGCGCATGTATACTTGTCGTTTTTCTTCTGGCTGCAGAGTCCACAGTAGCATTTCTTCGACATCTTAATTATTGCTTCTCAAGTTACTCATCTGTAAGTTGAATTCGCCCAAAAAAATGTGCAATTTTAATTTGTATGTTTGATCAGACAGTATTTACATTTTGAGAATGTACATGTCTATCTCTTTCTATGACCATGTAAGTGACAACGTACTTCGGTTACATTTTGAAAAAGTACATACCTTACATGGTAATGTGGGATTTTTTAATGAATCGTTTACCTCTCTTCTTTAGAAGATCTCTAAACTGGCGAGTTATCAATGATATCTCTTCCTCGGATTCATCCCCACTATGATTGTCGGAGTCGGTGTTCAAAGTACACTCTTCTTTTACAAGTTTCCTGTTTTTTCAGTAGCTCTAAAACAAATGTTTTTAGGGTTACTTTGCTCATGATCGAAGGTTTTTAGGTTGGCAACAAGGTCGCTTCTTGTTATATCTAAGCCGTGTACTTCCTGGATGGCATGTTTCTTTGACTCGTACCTTGAGGGTAATGACCTCATAATTTTACACACAATGTCCCTTTCCGGAATAGCTTTTCCTAAGGTGTGACAGGCATTCACTATCTCAAACAATTTGTGGTTAAATTCTTCAAAGGTATCAACCTCAAGCATTCGAAGGTTTTTCCAGTCAGACATGAGGTTATGAAGTCTAGCTTCTTTTTCTGCTGCATTCCCTTTGAACACGGTCCTTAATCTATTCCAAGCATCGTGAGAGGTTTCACATGTGGCCACGTGATGAAAAAGATCAAGTGTTACTGCATGAATGATAGCATTAAGCTCATCATAGTTTTGCTTGACGGCGAAAGTTTCCACGTCATCATAAGCCGCTAAGTCTTTGGGGACAGATACACCCTCAACTTGAATAGTTGGTGGTGTATATCCTGCTTTGACATAAACCTAAGTTTTGAAATCTCGGGCTTGCAAAAGCGATTTCATTGCAGTCTTCCACCATAGGTAGTTTGTGCCATTAAACTTCGGTGGTACGTTACAAGCTCTTATGCTTTGTTTCATAACTCACAAGCCGCGATAAACACCGACAGTTACGTCTTTTATGTGTTCACCGGCTCTGATACCAATTGAAAAAGCAGAGATACCGAAATACTACCAACTTTTCGTTTAGGCTCGTGAGTCTTATGGTCAGATCTGGACGATCTCAAAAATCAATATCCAGATCTGCTAACCTGAGTTTGGATCACAAGTGATCAGTCCAACGCAAGACAGGGTCTTGGTGAATCCAATCGATGGATTGAGGACAACGATCAGGTTTATTAATAACATACTTCTTGTGTTTGCTTTAATTATATAATCAGAGAATATAACGTGGAAAGTTAAGCACACAAGACACCAGAGATTTTCTTAACGAGGAAACTACGACCTATAGAAAAACCTCGGGACCTCGTCCAGATTGAACACCGCACAGTACAAACTGTCTACAAACACTAGCCTACTATAAGACTTCGGTCTGGGATGTAGCAGAGACCAATTCCACCCTCCAAGCGAACAGGCTACTATCGCACTCCTTACGTCTCTAGATCACCCACAGATCGTCACGCACTTGATTCCCCTAGCTGACGTCCGTTACAGGCCTAGGAGTTTCTTTAACCGCTGTTAAAGGCTTGTGTCAATAATTTCGGCTTTGCAACCTTAATTACCAACTGTATGTTTGAACTGTCCTCTATCAGTTTGACATACAAAAAGTGACTTCCTTCGGATTGCTCCAGGTCATACGAAAATCTACTTACAAGCGGGGGCTGACAAGTAAACCGAGTAAACTATGCCCAACTTGTCTCTACCTCAGTTGTACACGAAGAATCACTTAAGAAACTTATACAACTGGAGCTAACTAGGTCTTACTGTTAGGGTATTGTCCGGTCAAACCCACTAGCGTTGGTATGTCAAGCTAGTTGTCAGTTTTAGGTGTCAAAACACAATTCTTGATTTAGCTTACTAGAGTTTAGATTTCAGAATTGGGATATAGACTAAGTAGTAGAGACCTTGAAGACGAAGACAGTGAAGACAAAGAAGACATCAATATTCTTCATCGACAAAAGGTTAGTAGGAGTTATGACTTTTATGGAAATTCTTCTATTCTACTTTCTCTATCTTTTGAAATAGTCGGCTACTTTAGTAGTGATAGCGATTGAGATCGTGTTCTTGTCTACATGACCATGTTTTATGTTAGTGTTTGTTCCCGCAAATACTAAGGTTAGAAGAATGCATGAGATAAATTCGATACCATTTGTCCATTGCAATGGTTTGCTTGCAAATCACTTGTTGGATATGGGTGAATCTAAAGGAGTACTCTTGAGCAAGAGTTCAGTGGATTACAGCTGAGGACGTCACACACGTCTAAGTACTGGTTAAGCCCAGAACTTCCAGCGGGTCCTGTTAAACCCTAATCTGAATGGTGGACGGTTCCCGAACCGTACGTGGAACAGAAACTCGGATTTTCTCCTGAGTTCCAAAGTGTCATTTTGTACGCGTACCTACGCGAACCTCAAAATTGATACTTTTGGTTGTGATTCAGATGGACGGTTCGACAACCGTCCCAAGTAAATATTCTTCTGGATTTTCACTCGGGTTAAACTCTGAACTCCTTTATCTCTTAGTTGGACTTGGATTATCACGAAAATATCTTATATGGTCCATCTAACGGTTCTCAATGTGTCAATAAGATAAAGATTATCTCTGGTCTGTTGGATATCTATCTTGAAGTGTTTTTGAGCTAACAAAACACTTGGCAGATAAATGATTAATGATTTCCAATTGAGATAAATCTCTTTTACTTGGTTTGCAAGTTAGGGTTTCCTAAACTTGTGGGACAAGTAATTAGTTGCTTTATTCCAAAGCAACCTATCTTATTGAGTGTTATAAATAGAGGTGTCTAAGGACGAATACCGCAAGCATCAAGCATACGTAAAGGTCCTTTGGGAAGTGATCGTAAAACTCTTTTCACTTCGGTGAATGCTTGTTGTGGTATAGTCATCCTCTATTAGGTAGCAGTTCCTCACGGGATTTACCTACGACTATAAAGACTTCTCTTGAGAGTTGGTAAGCACAGGTAGGAGATTGAGACCTTAGTGGTTGAAATTGGATTAACCTGTAACCTTGGTAACCTGATTACGTTCTTGTCTATTCTACGGTCCTTCTCTTCTGATATAAAGCCATTCAAGAACTGATACGTTACATACAAGGTTGAAAGGAAGCAACGCACAGCTGCACTCGGTGTTGTAAGACCTAGTTAGCTCCAGTTGTATAAGTTTCTTAATTGATTCTTCGTGTACAACTGAGGTAGAGACAAGTTGGGCATAGTTTACTCGGTTTACTTGTCAGCCCCCGCTTGTAAGTAGATTTCCGTATGACCTGGAGCAATCCGAAGGAAGTCACTTTGTGTATGTCAAACTGATAGAGGACAGTTCAAACATGTAGTCGATAATTGAGGTTGCAAAGCCGGAATTGTTGACTCAAGCTTTTAACAGCGGTTAAAGCAACTCCTAGGCATGTAAAGGACGTCAGCTAGGGGAATCAAGTGCGTGACGATTTGTGGGGGATCTAGAGACGTAAGGAGTGCGACAGTAGCGAGTTCTCTTGGAGGGTTGGAATTGCTCTATGCTACATCCCAGACCGAAGTCTTATAGTAGGCTAGTGTTTGTAGTCAGTTTGTACTGTGCGGTGTTCAGTCTGGACGAGGTCCCGAGGTTTTTCTACAAGTTGTAGTTTCCTCGTTAAAAAAATCTCTGGTGTCTTGTGTGTTTACTTTCCGCATTATATTCTGTGATTATATAATTAAAGCAAACACAAGAAGTACGTTATTAATAAACCTGATCGTTGTCCTCACTCCATCTCTTGGATTTACCAAGACCCTGTCTTGCGTTGGACTGATCCTTGTGATCCAAACTCAAGTTAACAGATCTGGATATTGATTTTTGAGATCGTCCAGATCTGACCATAAGTCTCACGAGCCCAAACGAAAAGTTGGTTGTATTTCAGTACCCCTGCTTTTTCAATTGGTATCAGAGGTGGTGAACACATAAAAAACGTAACTGTCTGTGTTTATCGCGGCTTGTGAGTAATGGTCCTAAGCGTAAACGCTTGTAACGTACTATCTGGAGGCACTTTTGTTATGCATGCAGAAGTAGATCTCGTCAACATTGTTGAACCAAATCTTAACGATACTTCTTTTTCGCAATCAAGGATTGAACAAGCCCTGATTGGATCTACTAGACAGGATACTCCTGTTGATGATGTAGAGTCTGAAAATAGGGAATTCGTCCTCCAAAAGAATATGCATATGGATGATGATGATCCCGATTCATACTTTGAGAGAGAAGTAGAAGAGGATGTTTCAGCTATCGTTAAGGTTTTAACTCCTTCTTTGAAG
>JAJJMA010078557.1:0-31946 GCA_023529015.1 Papaver nudicaule
GATTGTTCCAAAGATAATATATGTCCTTAGCTTGCGTATTTATGCTTTTCCTTTGTAGTTGTGCCCGCGCCATTTTGCTTATAGACGCATTTTTTGTTATCACCCTTCGTGTCCTGCATTATTTGCACATATATATATATATAAAGAATTTATTTTTTGTTTACTTTTCTATTGTTGTGCCCTTCCTCGGGACTGTTTTTTGTTTTGAGGAGGTCCCTAGGTTGAGTGATTCGCTTGTAAATACGAGCAAATCAACTGCCTCGGGGTTCCATCTTCCTCTATAGGTAGATGTTAATCCCATTTATCGTCCCCTCGGCGCCCGAGAACGTGCAGTCCTCGTGGCCATTTGGTAGTGAGTACGAGTGCATCGTCGGCTTTTGTGGCCTTGATTCAAAGTGCTCACCGCTAACGGGGTGTCTTGTGGGTAGAGGACCGTGCCATATAACTCGTAGGGCCCTTACGATTTATATGGTCATCGGCTCTGTGCCTGCTATTCTAGGTCTTTTTTTTTGTTTGGCGTTTTTTGCCTTTGGCGTTACAGCCTGTTTGGCGTTTTTTGCCTTTGGCGTTACAGCCTGTTTGGCGTTTTTTGCCTTTGGCGTTACAGCCTGTTTGGCATTTTTTGCCTTTGGCGTTACAGCCTTTGCGGTGGTGCTGACAGTATTTGGAGTTTTACTTCGATTGGAGTTGCATCAATGAGTGCGTTTTTTATTTATTAAATCTCTTCGAGTGCTGCTTACAAATGGATTTTGCTTTCTTAAACTAAGTGTTTCAAGTATTTGCCCTCCACTGGGGTTTTCAACCTCTGACCTTCGAGGTTAGTCAAGCAATAAGTATCATTGTCCAACTGCCTTTCGATGACAAACGGTCCAGCCCAGAAGGGTTCCTGCTGGATATTCTTGATTTCGCTAGACTCGCCTAGTTGTTCAGTCGGAGTCTGGAGGTTTGCTGTTGCCACGAGGAACTGCTCTCTGTTCTCGAGATGCTGGCTGTTTTCGCTGCCCTCTTGTTTCGCACTTAGCATTCCAGCTTCGGTGTCCGCTAGGAATTCAGCTATGCTCTCGTCCGAGATCTTTGGGTTTTTAGCTTGTTCCGAGTATTCCTTGCTGCTTTCCTTCGCTTGAACATCTATTTCGTGGCAAGCTCGGGCCTCGGTAGGGTCACCTCGGATCTCCGCAATCCCTGTTGGGGTTGGGAACCTGATTTTTTGGTGCAAGGTGGATGCGACACCCATGATGCTATGCAACCATGGTCTTCCCACGATGGCGTTGTAAGGGGAGTCTATGTCCACCACACTGAATAAAGTTGGTTGCTTCTGGCTACCAGCATGAATTGTGAGCATCAGTTCTCCCCGGGGTGTTGACGGCTTTCCATTGAAACCGAATATGTTGTAGGCCGAAGGTACCAAAACAGCTTTCTTACCCTTCATTTTGTCGAACGTTTGACCAAATAGTATATCCACAGAACTCCCAGGGTCCACCAGTACTTTAGGCATGGCTATCTTCCCCATTTGAAGGGTGATGACCAGAGGATCATTATGCATCCTTCCCTCATGGGGAATGTCTGCCGCTGAAAAGAACACGGGCTGCTTCTGCCACTCCTCTAAGCGATTCTTTGTGATTACACTTAATATCTCCTCGCCATCCAAATCCCTTTTGTGAATGCGTCCTGTTTGGATTCCTTCCAGACCCTTTGTATGGACAATGGAATTGCAAGTTCCGAACCTTGGTATATCCCTGTCGATGGTAATCACATAGGCTTCGTGCTTCGGTTCTTCCTTGGGCGATTTGGGGGTGGTTGTGGCAGCTCCAGAAGGTGTTTAAATTGTCCCCTGGCAACAAAGAAATAGATTTGATCCTGCGCCGTGACGCAGTCCTCGGTGGTGTGCCCATGAAATTTGTGGAATTGGCAATAGTCTCTCGAGTTTTTTGTATGCTTCGGCTGGTTTCCTCTACTTCGAGGATATCTTATCTCGCTGGCGAATTCAGACTGCTCGATGGTCCGAAGGGCATCTTCGATGGGTACGCAGAGCTTGGGAAGTTTTCTGTCGTGAAATGCAGGAAATCCGGGTTTGGTCGTCCCAAATTTTCTGTTTCCTTGTCCTTGCTGGCTGCTGTTTCCTTCAAATTCTCCTCGAGGGTTGTTTCCTTGGTTATTGTACTTTTTGTTATCGTGGTACTTGCCATCACCAAATTTACCTTCGTTACCATATCGACCGTTATCATCTTGTCTTCCTCGCTTCGACGGGTCCCCGAAGTGAGTACTCATTGCTTGTCCTCGATCTTCGAGCGATAAGTTGTTTATCGAGTGGACTTGCTTTAAGATTGTTTCTTTTCCCAGTGCAGCTTGTTCTTTTATTTCCTCCAAGGTGATTCGCTCCTTTTGGTATTTTCGAAGGTCCTGCAGTGTTTCAAGGTTCTTCGAGAAGAGTCTGTCGTATAGTGGGTGATCTTTGTCTAGAGCGTTGAGGAATGCTCGTACTTTGTCCTTTTCCGTGGCTCCATTTCCCACCTCTACACATTGCTCGGTCCACCTGTTTGTTAGGCTTTTGGTCGACTCTCCTGGGCGTACCCGAATGCTGAATAGCTTCTCCACCCCAGGCTTGGAGGAGTTATTGTACAGGAAGTGTAGTATAAAAACTTTGGAAAGTTCCTCGAAGGATGAGATCGATCCAGCTGTGAGATTGTCATACCAGGCGAGAGCTTCTCCTTTTAAACTAGAGGGAAAATACTTGCAAAGCACTTCATCTCTATTGGCGTAAGCCAGAAAAACTCGGAGATACATTTTGACATGTATAGTAGGGTCTCCCGATCCGTCGAAGATGGATGTGAAAGTGGGCATCGTGCATTTTAGTGGAATTGGTAATGAAAGGATTGCTGGACTTAGCGGTGAGCGATTGACGTCATTCATGGCTTGAGTGAGTTTGATCATGTCACTCGATTGGATTTGGTTGTCGAAAATTTCTGCTCGAAGTGCCTTAATTTGATCCATCATCACTTGCTGTAGGGCTCTTGCCTCGGCATCTTTCTTCGTTTGGTTTCCTTCGCTGAATGTATGTATGCTTGACTTCGTGTATGCTGGAGGCTCGGTCCTTTTGCTTGACACTGTGATTCCTTGACCTCTGCTGGCGCCCTTTGTTTTGATGTTCTTTTTGGATACGTAGGGTTCCTTCGGCTGAGATACGTTGTTTGGACGTGAGTGTCCTTCGCTGCTTCCTCTGTAATTGGATGCTGATTTTTCTGCTACCTTTTTGTTTGCTTCGGCCAGTTGTTTCTTTAGCTTTTTTATTTTTCTGTTTTTTAAGATTAGCTTTCTAAATCGCGCAGCTCTTGTCGTATTTTCTTCGGTAGGCTGGTGCTCAGGCATTTCATTGTCAGGATCGGATGCTTCGTCCTCTTCTTCGTCGTTTTCCCCATTTTCTTCTTGTATTTGCCGTTGGGCTGGTTCTTCTTCCTCTGGAAATCCTTTTCCCTTGGGGCCTAAGTCTTCTACATATACCTCGTTCTCGTTTACTGGGTCCCTGTGTTGGACTGTGCTAGCCGCCACCTCGGGGGATAACCCTTTACTTGTCGAGAATCTAGTGAAGTGTTGTCTTGATGATCCGGTTCCTTGCTTCGAGGATCCTACTCGCTGCTTCGGAGGCTGATCCGATTTTGATGCCATTCTGGTTATGACCTGTCAGAAAACAAAAAACCCGTGAGGTCCAAGGCGGCTAGCGCAGTGTGCTTTGTCGGTTGAGTAAGTCTATACTGCAACAAATTTTTCCAGACGAAATTTAATTTAAATCGTATTTTCCCTTTTTAGATATATCCCTAACTGCTTATTTTGTCTTTTAGCTCAAATCATCCCTTTCCATCTGATTCTTTTTATGAAGTTTTGTTTCCAAATATAGCATGAAATTTGAAAACCCTAAAATGGATTTTTATGTATAACATGAGTTTTGAAAACCCTAAAATGGATTTTTGGATACATTACGAATTTGTAATCGTTTTTCGTAAGTCTGGATTCTATTCTGCAAAAGGTTTAAAGCGAATATAAACTGCCTCTCTTGGAAATCGATTTCATCATACCAAGGTTTTGAGAATTCTTTAATGGATGATTTTATCACCTGATGCTATGCTCAAAAAGTTCTTAAACATGCCAAAGCCTTTAAGGTCTTTTAGATGCTTAAGGTACAGGAGCTTCTTTTCGGAAAACAAGCTTTTGAAAATCTTTTTGAGAAGATTAGAAAAATATATCAAAAAATTTGAAAACCCGAAAAATCACAGGCAAACCCTAAGTTGTTTTAATCATCCCTGTTTCTAGCGCCAAACTGTACGAGTAGAAAATCTGCATAGGAACTCGATGAGCCATATCCATCAGATCTACTCATACATACAGTAGTTCAGTTGAGATTCAATGGTGAAGACCATAAGAACAGTACCGAAGGTATTAAGAACAGTAATTCAAGACCAAAATTATAACAGTAAAGGCAAAATATAAGAAGATTTGTATGTATTTCTATGTTGTGATTACATGAATATAACCCTAAGGAACCAGAGGAGATAACAGACCTAATCTCTCTCTTGCTGCTTAGGCTTAACCCAGAAAGAATCCAACCCTTACAACGTTTTCCAAGCTCGCCTTATATATGCCGAGCTTGGGTGGTTTACAGCTAATAAAGACAAACGACTCAATCGTGGTGGTGTCAGTCCCTGTCGAGTAAGGCGGTTTATTCGCTCTGAGGTTGACTCTGGGGCTTCGGTCCTTCGATACGGTCTGAATCCTTCCCTTCCGAGTCTTCACTTCGTTCGTGTGTAACTTCTACTTCTTTACGCTGGTCCGAGATCTCGCTGCAGATCTTCTCGGTGTGGTTTGGCTTCTTGGATGCGAGACACGTGTTCCGAGGGGTTTTACCCCCTACAAGAACGGTCAGCCAATTGTAGAACAACACCTGTTTCTTTCAACGAACTTAATTTAAGAGATTCATATATAGATGCGGGCATAACATTCACCGAAGCCCCTAAATCTAACATAGCTTTGCTAAATTTAGTATCACCAATAACAACTAGAATATCGAAACTACCTGGGTCTTTACATTTTGGTGGGAGTTTCTTGTGCAAGATAGCAGATGCATTCTCCCCCATACTCATTACCTCATTACCCTTGAGTTTTCGCTTCTTTGTACACAAATCCTTCACCACTTTCGCAAACTGGGGAATTTGTTTGGTAGAATCCACAAATGGAATATCCAAATGAATCTTCTTGAGAATATCTAAAATCTCAGTTTCTTGTTCCGTCTTTTTGGAAGTAATAAACCTGCGAGGAAAAGGCAAAGGAGGAACATAAGTAGAAACATGAGTTTTAGAAACTTTTTTAGGTACCTCAGTAGTTTTAGGAATAGTTTCTAATTCCTTGCCAGGTTCAGCTGAACTTGACTTGGTGATGTTGTTGCTCTTGTCTTCTTGATGCACAGTTTGGGTACCACTTCTCAATGTCACGTCATTGACCGTTTCTTTTGGATTAATGATAGGTTGAGAAGGGAGTTTCCCACTATTCTGTGACTTCAACTGATTTAACTCACTTGCCATAGTTCTGATTTGTGTTTGCAAATCCTTCACTGCATTATCAGTTCTTTGCATG
The DNA here is from genome assembly GCA_023529015.1 of Papaver nudicaule. Lineage (NCBI taxonomy): Eukaryota > Viridiplantae > Streptophyta > Magnoliopsida > Ranunculales > Papaveraceae > Papaver > Papaver nudicaule. The sequence continues at coordinate 5,623 of JAJJMA010078557.1, forward strand.
AATGATTTTAATAAATCCTCCATGTTAGAACCTTGGCTTTGTTATTGCTGTGGTGGTTGAAATTGTTGTTGATACCCATTCTGGTGGTTGAAAACAGGTTGTTGAACTTCAACTTGCTTGTTAGCATAGCTAAAGTTAGGGTGATCTCGCCATCCTTCATTATAAGTGCTAGAGTAGGGATCATATCTAGGCCTCTGCTGATTTGGAAAGACAGCATTAGCTTGTTCATTGCTCTCTATGTATGCTGAATGTTGAGGTAATACCACACCTGCAACTTGCTGCATCATTGTTGTCAGATTATTCATTTGCTGATAAAAATCAGAAGACGCACTTACCTCATTAACTTTCTTGACGAGTGGTTCTGAACGGCTGTAGAATTGTTAAGAATTTGCTGCCATACTGTCAGTTAATTCTCTAGTCGATGTTGCAGTTTTACTCATGAATGCACCTCCACTTGCAGCGTCAAGAAGATTTCGGTCAGGCGGAAGTAGACCTTCGTAGAAATTATAGAGTATTTGGGTATCACTGATCTGATGATGTGGACAGCTCGCCACCAATCTCTTGTACCGCTCCCAGACTTCAAATAAAGTCTCGCCAACCATCTGACGAATAGATGATATTTCTCTTTTTATCTGAGTAGCTTTGGAAGCAGGAAAATACCTCTCAAGGAAAGTTGATTCATTGCTTTCCATGTTGTAATACTACCAGGAGATAGGTAATATAACCACTCTTTTGCTGTGCCCTGCAAAGAAAATGGAAAAACTTTTAGCATGGCTCCATCAGCATCAGTATCATCTTTAGGAAGCATGGCCGAAACAATGTTATGAAAATTCCATCAGGTGATTGCTTGGATCTTCATTGGCCATTCCGTGAAATTTAGGAAGCTCTTTGAGCAACCCTGGTTTAATCTCAAACTTTGATGTTGTTTGGATACACCAGCGTTGTTCGTCAAGCTTGTGAGAAGTTAATTCTTTGAGTGTTTTCTCAGTCATAGCTTCTTCGACTTCCAGAACTTCTTCGTCTGAAATTTCTTCTTGTTGAGGTTCTTGTAGCACTGTCCCTCTGCGAGTAATAATACCGCACCGTTCGTATTCCCAACGTTTCGATGCCAGAGATAAGTACCTCAAACAAGAATCTCAAATATCAGTTTAAAATAATAAAATAGAAATAAAAAATAGAATAACAATCCGCTATGCCTCTCCGGCAGCGGCGCCAAAATTTGATGCGTTGTAAACAGCACAATTATAATTTAGTTCTTAACCTTCAAAATATATAAAATAGAATAATGGTAAAAACAGATTCGATCCACAGGGAGGGATTGGTTGTTATTTATTATCGATTTCTAAAGTAACAAGGGGGGATTTTTATGCAATAAAAGTAAATTAAAATTAAAGCGAGGTAATATAGAAAATAATCAGGAGATGAGAATATTGGTTAAGGGTTCATCTTCAATCACATAACATGCACTATGAATAATATTTGGAGTTTCTATTTAATCTCTCATCATCAAGAGCCCTAGAATACATCATCGTGAAAATATCCTGTAATTTCCTAATATCATCACATACCATAACGATGAATATGTGAATTCTACGTAGAAGACAACTCAACACTACGAGTAATTGAGTTCAATTCTCTAATAGCACTAATATCTGTGAAATAGGCTAATCAATGCAACTTACTACCAGGAGCAGTTCATTCGGACAAAGGTCAAATTCTACATATAATCCCTAAAAGCTATCACCGCATTCAGAATTATATAGTACTACTTATGAACATGTTCATCGACATTCTGTATCTCAAAACCTAATTCTAGTAAGATATGAACATAAACCAATTTAATTTGCAACTTAAATCAATATACACCCAATCATAATGCAATACGTCAATCATGCATTGTTACGCACAGTAAAATAAGAACGATGATGAAAAGAATAATTTTAACTCCAAATTCAATCAAGTAGCATGTTTATGATATCCGACTAAATCCGTAACCAATATGTAGAGGTTTAGCTACTCAGAGCTTTATTGAAATCCATAGAAAATTGTCAGCTGGGCCAACTCATGTCAGAAAACAATCAAGCCCTATAAAACTGTCTAAACCCTCGATTGGGCTACACCCACAGCCAAGCCCAGTATCATATCTCAGGCTTCACATGTGCCAGTCGCACGCCTGCTCCTTCATGCCAGTCGCACGCCTGCTTGCCAGTCGGATATGGTAGACTGACAGGTATTCTTTTTCTTCCCTCTGTTTCAGACATTTCCACAAACACTTCACCTGCGTGTTCTCCGTTGAGTGATGTGATTTTAGTTGGTAGACATTTTCTCTTTATGGTCTTCTCGTCGAACATGATTCACACAGCAGCAACTCGAGTCATATTTCAAATTTGGCCTCTTCGAACCCTTGCAACAGACCCATTCTCAATTTCCGCCTAGTCTTCAAGTTCACTGCAACCCTTGGTAAAAATCCACACGGACCATGGCCAACTGCATCGACAGAACTAGTGATATCCTTGTTCTTCTTGCTCTTTTATCGGCACCAAACACAGCCCACATCTATACCAAAACCAACCCATTCTCTGTCGTACTTGAGCCCTTGTAATGGATCTTGGCAAACACCCTTTTCCTGGTTCAGTTGAAAGTTAAATTGGATTGGAAATGAATTAATTAGTACAAGGGGTGGCCCTTATCGATCTGCCAGGATCAGAATAACGAGGTTGCCTCTATAAATGGTTTGTTACTCAACAGGCCTGCCCCCAGTGTTCTTTAATTCCCTTGTAAAAGGTGGCTGCCTTAATAATTCCTTTAGAAACCAATGAGGCTGCCTCCAGTAATCTTCAGTTTGCGACATCATTGAGCTTTATCTTTCTTGTATTCGAATTCATCAACTCCTAAAGCTTCCAAGTGATGAGTAGAGTTGTTATTTGCTTCATTTTTATGATATAACTTCAAAATACATGCAAAATAGAAAACGATGTAAAAATAAAGAATGTATGAGGCTTAAGCCGACTAAAGTGTATCAATTAGGTACTCTTCAATAGGTGTTTTGAGCCCCTATCATCATTCATATCATTTTTTTTTAAATTTTCGACAGATTGATTTTCTCCTAAATCTCTTTTATCTCTTCTTTCGACTATTTGATTTCTTCCTTTTTGTGTCTCTTTCTTCCCTTCGAATCTATTGCAATCTACGTATTTCCTTCTTCCATATTAATGCCACATTAGTTGGTATCAGAGTCAGTAGTTTTAGGTTCTCATCTAAAACTCGGTCTTATCTTTATTCGCTTCCGCAACCTAAACCTAAAAACTTATTTTCAAAAAAAAAACAAAAAAAACTAGTTTTTTATTTTTATTCGCTTCTGCAACCCTAATTCTTTCATTAAATAAATAAATAAAAATTAATTATAGATTTATTTTATTTTTACATGATGGAAGAAGCTGATATTGAAGTTAGTTTTGCAAAATTTTCTGATGAATTAATAGCTAAGTATGACATCAAATTTGATGAGCTTTCTACTAAACTTCAGAGCGACTTGTCTACTATGTTTGATAAACTTTTCGTGTGTTTTAATATTCCTAAAGATGATTGTCATACACAACATCAAGGGAAGGATAAAAGTGCAATGCTTAAAGAGGATGCGTTTTCAACTAGTTTGAGTATTATATCCGTTGCATCTACTCCAATCATGAATAAAAATCCTAACAACGAAGAACACATACAATCTACTTTTGAAAAGAACAAATAAAATCATTTCCAATAAAAGAAAACCAGTTCGAAGAGGTTAAGAGGGTTTACATGATTCGTTTGGGCTTAAAGGCGAATCAACAGATTTTTTTAGCATTGCTTATGTTGTTCCTTGTTTCACATCACATGAATATGTTCCATCCCAACAATTGTTTCGTATATATAAGCTTCTGATGAATGTGAAAGTGAATCCAAAAAAGACATAACTAAGGAAATTTATACCGAATCAACAATTACTAAGCAAACAATACTTGATTTTCAGCAAAAATAAATCTTAAACAAGCTACTTTTGGAGCTTTAAAAAAACTCGTAGAGTTGACTTAATAGTGAAGGAAGAAGGGAAACCCTCTGATACTAGTTCTGAAGCTGATATCAATTCAATTGTTGATGTGATTGTTGGACGACATAAAAAGAGTGAATACTTTGCAACTAGTATTGGTTATGGACACCTACCGCGTAAAATGGCTTCAAAATTCCTTCTTAAACAAATTCAAAGGTACCCAACAATCAACAAATCATCAGTTGTTCTTTATTGGCTTAATCATGCAAATATTGACGCTGAATACATAGTTATTCTGGATGCTAACATGCTATTAAGAGGGCCAGTTACTCCAGGGGAATTCAACGCTGCACGTGGCCATCCAGTTTTAGCACTTTACGATTACCTTGTTGGTTACCACTATGAGATTGCAAGGCTCCATACTAGCCATCTTGATGCTTTTGAGAATGTCAATTATGTAATTGTCATGCACATAGACGATATATGCAAATTTTCTCTTTTATGGGTACACAAACCAGAGGAGGTACGAGCCGATAAAACTCACTATTCGAAAGAATTCACTGGGGATACTTATGAAGGTGGGTGGATTAGCGAGATTTATTGTTACTCATTTTCCGCAGCATAGTTAAACTTGAGACACGTGATAAACCGAAATATAATGATATATCCAGGTTATGTCCACAATCAAATGTCAAGTATAGGGTGTTTTATATGGGTTGAAATTTGATGTTGGAAGTTGGAGTTTTGACAAAGCAAGTTGGAGGTACGTTGACATGGTGAACCAATGCTGGGCCAAGTTTCCTGAACCACCAAATTTTTTGGCACTAGATTCGGCCAATGTAAACATCCTTAACGGTGATCAGCTGAGTGTCAAATGTGACAAGACCATTAATGAAGATCTTTGTTTGCATCACATGAGAAAGAACTGTTTAGACCCGGCAATAAAAGCTTCTCAAGTACTTTTGGTTTTGCACTTCGGGACGAAGTTCTTTTTAAGGGGTTAATAGTGTGAGACCATGTATTCTTGAGTAATGATTTACAGGCTTAAAACCCAACCCATATAGAGTTCGGCGCATGTTATTAAGATTGGGCATCTATAACTAAATTTAAAGTAATAACAAATTAGCTCTTACCTCTGTGGGGTGGAAATAAAATGTCTTTAAAATTATCCCTTATGAATATTGGGTGTACTTGACTTTTCTAAAATAAATATGTGAGGAAATAAAATTATTTGATTGTTAAAGGGCTTAAGGCCCGTATGTGTGCGGGTTTATGTAGATGCCTAGGTTTTCCCTTTTTGTTGTATATAAAGGAGTACTTACCCTAGTACACTACTGACTGTTTTACCTACTTTACTTGAAAACGTTATCTTGCGCGAGTTCTGCCGTAGAGCTAAACCTAGATTTTTTTGATCTTTTTTCTTCTCTATATCGATAGTCTAACCTAGCAGCCAAAAAGAAAAATTATTTTCTCTATTTGATCGGCACCACCAATCGTTGTCGATAGAATACAATTTATTTTTTTAATCATTACAGAAGCAAAGCTTGCACCTGACTTGATATTTCCATTTTTCCTTCACATGCTACGAGGACAAATGGAGCCAATCCGACCAGAATTTAAGTTATTGGACTCAGTTGGAATTGAGTACCATATGGGTGGACGACGTGGATACCACATTTCTGGCGAAAGGGTATATAAACACCATCAATCCATCCATCGATGCCAATGCTCCTCCAGCCAGTGAAAAGAATAAGGCTCTCGCTCTGATGTTTTTAAAGAGACACATCGATCCTAACCTACGTTGGAGTTACCACCATTTAGAGACCCCGAAAGAACTGTGGGACACTCTTCAAACATTATTTGGTTGATGGATCAGTAGATTTTACTTTATTCTTGCTAAACATATTTATCTTGTTTATGTTTGATAGATAGATTATTTATGAGTATTTATCAAGTTTTGGCAACAGTTTAATTGATTTTACTTTGATAATATATTGTTTAGCATTTATATTTGAATGGAAAGTATATCATTCAAATATGGCCGAAATTCTCTAAAAAACAAGAGATAATTTACTCGGTTTTTATAACACTGTCATTTACTTAAAGAAGATGATATCACCCTTGACGCCAACCCCGCAATTTCATACTATACATGGCATAAAGGATGTTGCCCCATTAATGGATACACCTGACTTTGCTTGGGCCTAAACATTTAGTTTTCTTGGCTCTAGTATATATTTTCGTAGTTATACATGTTTTAACCTTCTTTACTTTAGAAGTACAGATTATTTGTAAGTACTTATCTTTCGATTACGTATTATAGAATTGTACTGTGTTTATGATAATTTGTTGTTTAACGCGTGTATTAGAATGTAAAGGACGTCATTCTAATAGAAGAAAAAAAAATCAAAAGGACCTGAGATAAACTGTTCATTTGTATGACATCCGTGCGTAATGTACTTAAAAGAATGTCTTAAGGAGAGATAAAATGTCTATTTGATAGTGGAACCACCCGCACTATCCTAAGAAATGGACAATTGTTTGTTGATTTTACTTTTTTCGTGACTACGATGATTGGATCATCGAAAGTAATAATTGGATGAAGTATTGCTCAAATCTTGTTGCGGCACAAGGTTTAAAGTCAAAGAAGCTCTATAAGCACTTAGACCTAACCACACCTTGTGAGTTTTAAGGATATTCATTCAAATGGCTATCATTTGGAAATTCGCTGTGAAAATGGAATTTTATGTTACTTCTTGTGAATGCGGAAGGAAGCGCATCTTAGAGAAACTATTGAGTCACTCTAGTGGATTGTATATCACCACTATTAGGATCATTGAATCCCATGGTGTTTCCAACGACAAAATGTTGGTCAGTGACTTATACAAGCTTTGGCACTACCGACTAGGGCATCCAGTCGACATTTGATGATATGTGTTTTAAATAACTCACACCGAAATCATTCTTTCGAGTGAGAAAGAAATGGGACAAAATATTGTTACGATGAAGAGTAACAATGTGCTTTCTAAAGTAACTGAAGCACAAAATTTGCTTCTTAAGGAATTGAAGCGTGGTTATTGCCTTCTAAAGTAAGTGAAGTGCAATATTCGCCTTCCAAAGTAACTGAAGCATACTATTTACCCCATTTTCTGCGTTGGCCTTATCGAAGGCACATCACTCATAATGCAAAGCTTGCTCTTTAGCAAAGATATTATCGAGACCATCCTATGCTAAAGATACCAAAGAAAAAAAATCCATTTTCACGAAGGATACAAGGTGATATTTGTGGACCTATACATCCAGAATGCGGACCATCCAAGTATTTTAAGGTTCTGGATGATGCTTCGACCCGTTGGTTGTGGATAACCCAGGCCTGATAAGGTCTAAGAGGCCTTGGTCATGTCTTAGAAGGCCCATTAAGATAAAAGTCAAGATATTTGGACTAGGGAGTCAAAGAAGGGATTTAGGATAAGGAAGGGCAATTACGTAAATAGAGAAATGGAGGATGTTAGAGCATGGCTCAGTCAACCTCACTAAGTGTTGGTATGTCAAGCTTAGTTGTCAACTTTAGTGATCAAAACTCGACCGCTAAACAACACACATTAGGTAAGGTCATCATTGAGTTAGCTTTAGGTTGTGGAAGATTTTGGTAGGATTTAGATTCACTATTTGAAGAGTTGAAGAAGACTGAAGATCAAACGAAGACATCCGGCTTCATCATTCAAGAGGTTAGTGAATCTAAATAACGCGATTCCATTATCTTTTACACTTGTGATACAAAAGACAAAAACATAACTCATTGCTGAAGCTTTACGTTATGACTTGATCACTTGTGATCAGTGTGTCTTAAGATATAACTCCGCTTTATCGCTTGCGATATTGTTGTTGTTATGACGTTCCATATTGCTTAGAGCTTTCTTTTCTTCTCGGTCTCTAAGTAATATAAGGTTTTTCCTAAAACCTTCGAGTTGGGTATAACAGTTGTGATGTTGTCTCCGTGGTATTACGAGATTTAATCCATCACAGTATTGTGTCTCTACTTACCTAGTATGACTCTGTCGGATTGATTAGCACGTACTTGTACGAGCTAAATGTAAGAGAGATCGTGACTCACACTTATGTTGTGTAGACTCGATATACTGTTGTTTTGAGTTCGAATACTACGTCATGGTTTGTCTCTGATTACTGAAGTTCTGAATCATTTATTTGATTCTTGATATATGAACATCTTGTAAGCCATATCATACTTTTAGATTTCGAAACCTTATTCTTGATTATCTCATCTTATGGATTTTCAGAGTTCGAAACCTCAATGTAGGTTTTGGTAAAAATAAACTTTGATTTTGAAACCATAATCTGGTTTTCGCATCCATGAGATATTTGGTCTAAATAAAATGTGACCAATGAGAGAACATGAGTTCGAAACGATGTTTGCTGGCTAACAATGACTTGAGAATCAAGACCAATGTGTCTTGACCATGTGAGTTCTAAAAGGTCGAAAAGATCCTGGGGTTTCCTAAAGGTTTATGTGAACCGGAAAATATACTTGTGCGTCAAGGACAAAAAGGTGTGATGCTGAAACGTCTCTTGACCACATGGACTCTAAAGTTCGACACCAAACATTTGTGACGAGACTAATATGTGTTTCTTGTTTCGAAACCTTAACCAAGGTTTTTTTAAAACAAAATCTAAAGTTCGAAACCTAACTTTGGTTTCGCTATGTGGAAACTTGATTTGGGAACCTTAATTCGGTTCTGGTCATATATGAACTTTGGGATCCGAAACCTGAATTTGGTTTCTGCCAAACAGTATGTAGATTTCGAAACCTAAAAATGGTTATCTCAGAATGCGTGTTTTCGAAGTTCAATCTCTACCATTTTGATTTGTGCTTCAACGAATTAATGAGTTTGATTTGTCGGTTTGAAGTTTGAATTCGTTCATCTTCAATGTACAACTAAGTTGGTTTGAGTCATAGTCAGAAATATGGTTTGTCGTTCTAGTTAGTAGACACATGATTTCTGATCAATATTGTACGTGATTAGATCTTCGTATGGATATACTTCTCGATCAAATATTCATTTAATTTTTCGTTTGATGTTTTGATTTGAATTCTTGGATATCATTAACGTGATCATCTATATTGGAATCGAGAATTCAGGAGTTTGTTATTACTCGATGAATCATGCACCGTACTTTATTGGTATATCTTTTTGTGTGATTCAGAATGTCCATTGAACCTACATGTTCACTTAAGCTTAACATACAAGGCTTGTCCTCGTCTACCATGATACGTTTATGCGGAACGTTGAGCCACGTTGGACCAGATCTCACTTCCACCTAGGATCGTTCTGGCCCGTCCAGCAAAGCCTAGGAAATGATGTCGACATAATCAAAGCTGATGACGACGTTTGGAAGTAATAATACCTTAAGGATATTTTCGAAATAAAAGGTCACGTTTTCGAATTGAGCTCTTTCCCAGGGAGCATATTTGGTAAGCACCATATTTTGAATTAAATGAAATATCCAAATATACCTTATGAATATTATTTGCTTTGATTGCTCTTGGCCAAACATTTATTGAAATATATTTTTCATTTATGAAATATATTTTTCTTTAATGTAAAATTCTAGAGTATTATATCTCATTAAATGCTATGAGTCTAAGTGAGGTACTTCGAAACATATGTGGAAAGGTGCTTTAATGAATTTCCAAAATTAAGTTAGCCTCATTTCAAAGCCAAGCCTTAGTCAATATAAATATGAGTGGTATCTCTCCTGAAAGCTTTGTCCTTCTACCAAGCTTTTCTTCGGAACTATAAGCTTGTGTTTACCGCTTTTCTTTTCAGTTACCTTTGAGCTTTTGCTCTCGGTCTAGAATTGCGAGAAAGTCTTCTCTAGGGATCGAGAAGCCAAGAAGTACCTCTTACGGGAAACTAGTTTATGTTTACTAGTCTTCTTTGTATTGTACTTGTGTTCTGTTCTACTACGTCTATCAAACCTTGCAATCTTGTTTATTCTATGGTCCTTCTCTTCTACAATAAGGCCACTCAAGATCGTTGTGATTAGAACATACTCTTTATCTATTAACCTGGATTTGTCAGCAAGCCGCTTTCGGTTTGTGTGCCTAAACTATAAATATTGAGTGGAATCAAGATTGCTATTATTGGATTTATTCCTTGCAGGTACAATGTTCTTCACGGTGATATCATATTGTTCTTGCTCCAGCTGATTGCTTGATTCCAATTGGGATGACAAGGTTGCTCTTTTGGGAGTTTTGGTTTTGAAACATTGATCGATATCTCGGGGGGTTTATTACCAGGTAAATTTAAATACCTCGCTCTTGGTGTAAAACAACTTCGGTGAAATATTCGTTAGTTACCAAGGATATCATCTAGCGATTTGACCTGCCAGTTATTTGGTTGTTGTCCATAAGGCTATAATCGTCTGATTGGAGGTCGGGTAGCGATAGTCCTCGCGACGGGATGTGAGGCAGCTCTTGCGTAACATAGTAAATGACGTCTGTTTACGTAGGGGAGTACATGTGCGTGACCACCTTGCTGTGGTTGGAGGCGTAGGAATACTGAGGGGAAATCTTTGTGACTAATAGTCGTATTAGGGTCATATTGTCTGCACCAGCTAGTCCGAAGTCTGAGAGTAGGTGTGCTAGCGGCTTCATTCTTAAGAGTATTCAAACTGGACTAGGTACCGGGGTTTTTCTACGAGTTTGTAGTTTCCTCGTTTAATAAAATTCTTGTGTGTGCTTACTTTATTTCCGCATTATATTTGACTTGTCAATTATAATTAAAGTATCATACTTGGTTGTTGACATAGCCTTTCAGATCTTGTATTGACTCCCTTGTGTGAATCAATCAGTGACGAAAGAAATCTTGTTCTTGAGTTCTTGATTACAGGAACCGTTCAAGGTTTGACTTATAAGTGGACTAAATAAAAGATTGGTGGTGTACTCGGTACCCTCGTCTTTTCAGAGAACACATGTCAACTTGAGATGAGAGAGAAAAAGTCTTATAAATAGTCCCTTAATGAGCCCATCTAGGGTATGTTTTGGGGGATTAGAGTGAGAGATTACTCCCAAATAAGGGAAGAGAGAGAGAAAGAGAGAGAGAGAGAGAAGAGTCATACCTCTGTGACTCGAATCGGACTTCCATTTCACCCTATTTACATTTGGCGACCTCAGTGGGAGTCCGATTTCAAGTCCAGCGGAATGCACGCGACACAGGATGTCTCAACCTCATCTGGAAAACATACAGAGCGAGTCATGGAGCCAGACAGAAGCTGCGTCTTGGTGGAGCATAATCCGGTTGGTAGCGATTCTGAAGAGATGAGGAGAAACGAAATAGTCTCGACGGGGATTCTGAGCACGCAAGCGACGCGACCAGAAAGCATCATTGGAGGAGTCGGCGCATCAACTGATGCTGAAACACAAAATATAAGTTTAGAAGACATGCAGCAAGAGTTTGCAGCGCACACGCAAAGACAACAACAACTAGTACCCACGATGAAACAAAAGGGTGACGCGTCGACACCCAGTGAAATATGATTGACTACAGAGGTGATTAACGAGCCGGGTGGCGCCAGAGTCACTTCCGTAGAAATCAACAATGAAAAGGTCGTCCATGGTGTATCAGGCGAAGGTATTTCTAAAGAATATTTGGCTAAATACATCGAGGAGAATTATCATGTAGCAAAACAGAACAACGGATATAGTTCTTTGGATCCGCCCTACCCGAGGGAATTGGTCAATTACAAGTTTCCCCCAGACTATACGTCTCCCAAGTTTAAAACGTATTCAGGACAAAGGAACGTTCGATCACCTTAGTTGTTTTCTTTCGGCAATGAATGAGAATGCTCAAGACGGGAATCTATGCATGAAAGAGTTATCAAAGTCATTATCGGACACCGCTTACACTTGGTACGACAATCTAATGCCCGGGAGCGTCACATCGTGGGAAGAGATGGCGCGTTTGTTTATGAAGAAATTCTTCTCAGCAAAAAGGCGAGTAACTACAGTTGATTTTGCACGTACCTCGATGGGTATCGACGAGGAGCCAATGAAGTACATTACAAGATTTAGGAGTCATGGGCTCGAACTAAGTGAGGACGTACTCGAGAACAGACTGGTGGAAATTTTTGTCGGTAGGATGACGAAAACCTTGCGTTTTGCCTTATCGAATTTTCAGTTTCAGACGTTCGTGGAGCTTGAAGAAGCCACGGTGCGAGTGTCCGATTGCCATGAAATATTCCAACAGGTGAGGATGGAACAAACTTGGTATAATTCAGTCAATTCGTTGAGCGGACTAGTGCCTAATAACGGGTCGATTCCAGGAGGAAAACGATCGACTGTGTTCCAACCATACCAAGGCGATACTCCATAAGGTAGGCGAGCCACAAACAACCTTAACAATGAGAGGTCGCCACCACCGCCCATACCTTGCTCTAGGGAACATATTGGAAACTTGGTTAACCAATGGGCAGCTAACGTAGAAATCAATCCGCCTCCAGTTGTCGTAGACTAAAATACGGTAAATAAAACTCATGACCGTTATTGTCACTACCATCGGAGAGTAAGTCCCCCGACCCTCGACTGATATAGGGTACGAGCGACTTTTTAGAGAAAAGAGAAGGCGGGAGAAATCGATCTCGAACCCCAAAAGATAGATAAAGATCCTCTGCCAAAGCACAATATTATGATGATCTTTCATGAACCACGCGATGAAGATTGGACACCATGGGAGAACACCAGAGAAGAAGTCTGCGAGATAGTCACTGAAAGACCAGTCTTCAAAGGAACAAACGGAGTCGCTTTTCAATTCTCTAAGACCATCATCGCACAACAATTCTTTGATTCCCTGGGCTTCAGTGAGGATCAAGTAAGAGAAGCGTCTCAAGCAACCGCGCAATCGCCGCTATAGTAGCATGGGACCAAGCGTTGTCTAAAGGTGGAATAACCTTTGACGACATCGATATATACATTCTTGGGGAGCACTTACGTCCTTTGTATCTCATGGCAACCATGAACAGGCAGCAGTTGAAGAGAGTATTTGTTGATGGAGGAGCGTCGTTGAACCATATCTCAGTGCATACCTTAGACTTGCTGGGAATCTCAAGGGAAGACGTTAAAGCGCGAAAGACTATTGTAAGGGGATTTGGAGGTCATACCTAAGATGCGATTGAGGTGATATGTCTTACTGTATGGATCGGTCCGATCAGATCAGTAGTACCTTTTCATGTGCTAGACGATCAAATGTCCTTCCATTTACTATTAGGACGCGGTTGGATACGCGATCATCGGGTTGTGGCTTCAACCTATCATCAGTGCGTGAAGACAAACATCGGAGAAAAACAATATTGTATTCCCGCCACCAGTGACCCTTTTGGACCAGAAGAGGCGTACATGGCAGAAGCAGTCTTCTATGATAAAGTTAGACAGGATGACGCGGTTGTAATAGTTTCGTCTTACATCATCCCTTTGCCAAAACGGGAGGAAGAGGAAAAGAAGATGTCAGTCTTCAAATGGCATAGGTCAAATGGCTCCTTCACTGCACTGCTCTTTGAACTAGCAAACTTAATCACATCATCATATGACATAGGGTTAATGAACTGGAACATACCTCCTAGCCAATGCCATATTAGCTCACTGAAATTGCAATGCCAGAGTAAATGATCCATTGTTTCTTCATCTTCTTTACACAAACAACATCTGGAAGCTATTTGAAAGCCTCTTTTCTTCATGTTGTCATCTGATGCACAAACATTTTTGACAATCTTCCAAACATTACTTGAAGTGGTGGGATGTAGACTTGAATTCCAAATGTATTTGGCTTTTGTGCATTTAGGAAACTGTTTTCTAGTGATTTGGACAGCTGATTTGGTTGTAAAATCACCAGTTAAAGTTCTCCCCCATATTCTTCTGTCAGTTCCAACATTAAGCACAGGAAGATCATCTATTTTGAAGAAAAACAACATCTCTCTTGGGATCTGCCACTTCCCTTGAACTATCAAGTCAGAAACCTTCATTTCAGAATTATTTTGAATAAAAACATTACCTGGATGTAAATCTTCTAAGGATGACTCAAATATCCAGTTTTCCTTCCAGACTGAAAAATTACCCTCTCCCACTATCCATCTTGTATTCTTTTTCACATCATCAAAAACCCATCTAATGCCTTTTAATATGGATGATTTTTTATATGAGGTTACCAGTTCTCCATTTTTGATAAATTTAGCACATAGAAACTTTGCCCAATCTTCATTTGAGTTTATCATTCTCCAGACTAGTTTCATTAGTAAGGATTTGTTGATTACCTCAAGTCTTTTAAGCCCCAAACCACCTTCTTCTATAGGAGAGCAAACCTTATCCCATTTAAGAGTGCCCACTTTTCTTTCTGCTGGATTTCCAGTCCATAAAAAGTTGGTCATCATCTGTTCACAAAGCTTCAAAACTTTCACAGGCCATTTGTAGATAGACATGTTGTAGATGGGAATACTGCTGAGAACATGCTTTATAAGGATCACCCTGTCTTGAAAGGAAAGAATAGCACCCTTCCAGCTAGCTAATTTTCTCTGAAACATTTCAACCACCCCCCAAATGTGGTTTGATCTTATACAACCAGGAGTGAGAATAACCCCCAAATATTTATCAGGGAAGTGAGATAAAGGCATTTGAAATTCACCTGCTATTTGTAGTTTTCTGTCTGCAGTTACTCCTCCAACAAAAACCTTACTTTTTTCTTTATTTACTTGTTGTCCAGAAGAGGCTTGATATGTGTTGAGTAGAAATTTCACTTTAGCCAAATTCCTCTTGTGCCCATTAAAAAATAAAAATACATCATCAACAAAGAAGATGTGAGATGGTGAAATTCCATTCCTACTAACCATTGCCTGAATGCTTCCATTTGCTACCAACTGTGATATGTTTCTGCTTAGTACTTCCTCTGCCAAAACAAACAGAATTGGAGAAAGGGGGTCTCCTTGTCTCAATCCCCTACCCACTGTGAAGAAACCTGCAGGACCACCATTGACTAAGACAGATAGTCTGGCAGATTTAAACAAGATGTGAATCCAATTAATGTATTTTGTAGAAAAACCAAAACTCTTTAGTACTGCAAACAGGAACTCCCAGCTTAATGAATCAAAGGCTTGTGTGATATCAAGTTTGAGACCTACATTGCCACCTCTTCTTTTGACATCCAACTCATTTATCATCTCAGATGCAAGCATGATCTGATCTTGAATGTTTCTTCCTTTGACAAATGCACTCTGTTGTGGAGATATTAACCTTGGAAGAAACTCACCCAACCTAGTAGTAATAATTTTGGTAAAAATCTTGAATCCAAAGTTAGCCAAACCAATTGGTCTAAATTGATTAGCCTTTCTTGCACCTTTCACCTTTGGAAGAAGAAATATGAAATTTGAGTTCATGCCTTTTGGTATAAATTCTTTACTCCAACAGTACTGAATCATGCTCACAACATCTTCACCTATAATATTCCATGCAAATCTGTAGAAGTAACCAGGAAAACCATCTGGTCCTGGAGCACTATCAGGATCTAAGTCAAATATTGCTTGTTTTATTTCTTCAGAAGAAGGAACCCTTTCTAGCTCTTCATTATCCTTTGCAGTGATAATTTCTGGAATTGCATTAAGTATTTCTTCATCTATATTCACCTGGTTGTATCTGAATTTTTCCTCATAATGACTAACTAACAGTTCAGAAATCCCTTGAGTTGTATTAATGATTTCTCCTTCATTATTTTCTAACTCAGATATTGTATTATAATTTTGTCTGATCTTGATGTTTGTATGAAAAAAACTAGTGTTAGCTGCTCCTTCTTGAATCCACTTCATCCTGGATTTATGGTGCATTAAGTTTCTGTTTTGTTTTGTTACTTCATCATATTTCTTCTTCATTTCCAAAAGATGTTGAACTGCATTTACATCTTCTGGATTTTGATCAGAAGTAATAATAGCTTGATGGTAGCTCTCCTCTGCATTATGGAGTCTGATTCTAATGTCTCCAAAGACATTCCAGTTCCAGTCCTTTAGATCAACCTTCAACCTTTTCAGCTTAATCATATAAATGAATGCAGGGTTGCCATATACTTCCTCCTCCCAAGATTTCATTATGATATCCATGAAACCTTCATGTTGTAACCAGACTTTTAAAACCTTGAATGAAATGTTTTTTGGTTTAGGAAAATTTAAGCAAGCACCAAATAATGGGCTGTGATCAGAAATCCCTCTTAAACCAACTTTGTATTCCCAATCAGAATAAAGTTCAAACCATTTCATATTGTATAATGCTCTGTCAAGGTTGCACAGAATTCTCTGTTTTCCAATTCTATTATTGCACCAGGAGAATTCCAGACCTGTTTTCTTGGCTTGCATTAACTCACAAATATTAACACAATTATGAAATTCCAGCATTGCAGCTTGTTTAGGACTTCTTCCTCCCTTCTTTTCATCAGCAGAAAGAATGGCATTAAAGTCACCAAACACTAACCAAGGAAGATCCATCAAATTTATTCTTTCAAGCTCTTCCCATAATTTTCTTCTTTCTTTAGTAAGAACATCAGCATGTACACCTGTTACAAGAGCTCCACCTACATTAACTGTAAATGCTTGTCTTGTTATAGAGACTACTACTGGAGGAGAAATTGAAGCATTCCAGAATAACCATAAATTCCCTTTTCTGCACTCATCAGAGTTATGTATAACTGTATGACACATACCAGGTAGTTTTAATTTTTTACAAAAACTTTCAGATACTTTAACTTTAGGCTCTGCAATCCAAAGAAGAGTAGGACTAAATTGATTAACTAAACTTCTAATTTTGTCTTTGGCTTGATTTCTTCTCAAACCTCTGACATTCCAGTATAGAGCTTTCATCTACCTTTATGTTTTTGAGAAGCAGCAGCAGGTCTTCTATTACCTTTGTTATTTCCAGCTAAATTCTTCTTAGCAGCAGCAGCTTGCTGTCTTGTTTTAATGATCCGAATAACTTGTTCAGGTGACAAATTCTTCTCATCATTTGTATTGCTTGTTGAAGCAGAATCACTAGTGGCTTCAGTGTCAACAAGAGTTGGTATTACAGCATCAGCATGAGTTGTTACTTCAGGTGTAGCATGAGTTGTTACTTCAATGTCAGCATGACTTGTTACATCTGGTGCAACAGTGTTCTCAGAAATTTGTACTTCTTTTGATATAGTAGGTACACTAGTGTTTAATTCTAAAACCTTATTCACTTCAATAGCTGGAAAATCCACCTGCATATCAAAGATTTCATCCTGCATATCTTGAAGTAAATAAAACTTTCCATTAGAAACATCACCAAATTGGATTGGAGTAATAATTTCTCCCTCCTCATAATCAGAAAAAACCTTAGAAGTACTTGGAGGACATAGGTCAAATGGCTCTGAATTAACTTCCTTATGCTTACTACCATTTTTCTTCTTTGGTTTATAGACCCATTCAGTCTTTTTTGTTCCTTCAGCAGCAAAGTTTTTAGCCTTGTCATTCAGTCTTCAACCCATCGCGTTTAGCCACTCCCATCAAGGCAAGAAGGATAAACGAGGAAAATAGAAAGGTATCGGTATTCGATCCAAAGCGGTTGAGAATGCCAAGTGAGGCAAAAACGCAAAAGATTGAGCCCGAGCCACGATTCCACCGATTTGCCACTGAGAACGATGGGCATGTTGTTAGGGCATTGTCCGGTCAAACCCACTAGCGTTGGTATGTCAAGCTGGTTGTCAGTTTTAGGTGTCAAAACACAATTCTTGATTTAGCTTACTAGAGTTTAGATTTCGGAATTGGGATATAGACAATGTAGTAGAGACCTTGAAGACGAAGACTGTGAAGACAAAGAAGACATCAATTATTCTTCATCGACAAAAGGTTAGTAGGAGTTATGAATTTTATGGAAATTCTTCTATTCTACTTATTTTATCTTTCGAAATAGTCGGCTACTTTAGTAGAGATACTAATAGCGATTGAGATCGTGTTCTTGTCTACATGACCATGTGTTATGTTGGTATTTGTTCCCACGAATACTAAGTTTACAAGAATGCATGAGATAGATTCGATACCACTGCAATGGTTTGCTTGCAAATCACTTGTTGGATATGGGTGAATCTAAAGGAGTACTCTTGAGCAAGAGTCCAGTGTATTATAGTTGAGGGCGTCTAACACGTCTAAATACTGGCCCAGTCCAGAACATCCAGCGGATCCAAGTTAAACCCTAATCTGGTAAACGACGGTTCACAAACCGTTCGTGAACAGTGACTTGGGAATTTTTCCTGAGTTCCAAATCGTCAATTTGTACGCGTACTAGTACGTGAACCTCATATTCGATGCATTTGGTCGTGATTCAGATGGACGGTTTGCGAACCGGCCAAAGTGAATATTCTCTGGGATTTTCACACGGGTTAAACTCTGACTCCTTTAACTATTAGTTGGACTTGGTTATCACGAAATATCTTTTGTGGTCCATCTAACGGTTCTCAATATGTCAATAAGATAAAGATTATCTCTGGTATGTTGGATATCAATCTTGAAGTGTTTTTGAGCTAACAAAACACTTGGCAGATAAATGATAAAAGATTTCCAATTGAGATAAATCTAGGTTTCTTGGTTTGCAAGTTAGGGTTTCCTAAACTTGTAGAACAAGTAACTAGTTGCTTTATTCCTAAGCAACCTATCTTATTGAGTGCTATAAATAGAGGTTTCTAGAACGAAAACCACAAGCATCAAGCATACGTGAAGATTCTCTGCGGAATTGATCGTAAACTCTTTTCACTTCGGTGAATGCTTGTTGTGGTATAATCATCCTCTATTAGGTAGCAGTTCCTCTTGGGAATTACCTAACGACTATAAAGACTTCTCTTGAGAGTTGGGAAACACAGGTAGGAGATTGAGACCTTAGTGGTTGAAATCGGAGTAACCTGTAACCTTGGTAACCTGATCACGTTCTTGTCTATTATACAGTCCTTCTCTTCTGATATAAGGACATTCAAGATCTGATACGTTACACACAGAGTTGAAAGGAAGCAACGCACGGCTGCACTCGGCGTTGTAAGACCTAGTTAGCTCCAGTTGTATAAGTTTCTTAAGTGATTCTTTTTACATCTGAGGTAGAGACAAGTTGGGCATAGTTTACTCGGTTTACTTGTCAGCCCCCGCTTGTAAGTAGATTTCCGTATGACCTGGAGCAATCCGAAGGAAGTCACTTTGTGTATGTCAAACTGATAAAGGACAGTTCAAACATACAGTTAATAATTAAGGTTGCAAAGCGGAAATTATTGACATAAGCCTTTAACATCGGTTAAAGCAACTCCTAGGCCTGTAAAGGATGTCAGCTAAGGGAATCAAGTGCGTGACGATCTGTGGGGGATCTAGAGACGTAAAGAGTGCGACAGTAGCCAGTTCTCTTGGAGGGTTGGAATTGGTCTCTGCTATATCCCAGACCGAAGTCTTATAGTAGGCTAGTGTTTGTTGACAGTTTGTACTGTGCGATGTTTAATCTGGACGAGGTCTCGAGGTTTTTCTACAGGTCGTAGTTTCCTCGTTAAATAAAATCTCTGGTGTCTTGTGTGTTTTACTTTCCGCATTATATTCTCTGATTATATAATTAAAGCAAACACAAGAAGTACGTTATTAAGAAACCTGATCGTTGTCCCCAATCCATCCATTGGATTTACCAAGACCCTGTTTTGTGTCGGACTGATCCTTTGAGATCCAAACTCAGGTTAACAGGTCTGGATATTGAATTTTGAGATCGTCCAGATCTGACCATAAGTCTCACGATCCCAAACGAAAAGTTGGTTGTATTTCGGTACCCCTGCTTTTTCAATTGGTATCAGAGCCGATACACACATTAAGGACGTAACTGTCTGTGTTTATCGCGGCTTGTGAGTCATGGAACAAAGCTTAAAAGCTTGTAACGTACCACCACACTTGAATGTAACATCAGCATCTGAAAGAGAAATCTTGACAGATGACACATCTGATGTGTGGACCGATTTTATTAATTCTCTATGCATTGAGAAACAAATATTAATTAGAAAAGTCGAAGGGCTTTATATCGGGTTAAACATTCAAAGTGAAAAAATTCATGATTTATCTGAAAAAGGGAAAATGCTCAGCAATAAGCTAGATGAGATTGTCCGTGAGAAACAGACTATTAACCCAGTCTATCCGGATTAAGTCAAATGACTAAAGGGATTCAAGACCCTTATACACAATCTAGTCTGAAGCATGTATCAAGGGAAAGATATGGAATCGGGTTCAAACTCCCTTATTCAGAAAACATGAATATTTAACACCCGTGCACCTTTTGTGGCTTGAAAGGTCACTTCCAATATTTATGCAGTTCCTTCAGGACAAAACTCCAGGAACTGAAAGACTTGCATAAAAATGCTCATAAACTCTTTATTGAGTTAAGACAACATGTAAGAAATCAAGAAACACCCCCTATTGAGGGAACTCGTGAATGTGCCTTAGGAGCAGTAGCTCTGAAATCTACATCCCCTTTTCAATGGTTCCTTGATAGTGGATGTAGTAGACATATGATAGGGGATTTATCTTTGTTTGTGAACGTTTATGATTTCAAAGGTGGTCATGTAACCTTTGGAGATGGAAGTTGTTGCTTCATCAGCAAACGAGGAACTATTAAACTTCCAGGTATTCCCGAGATCCATGATGTTGTCTATGTTAAAGGCATGACAGCAAATCTTCTCTCTATTAGTCAAATCTGCGACAAAGGCCACAAGGTTGTTTTCGAGGCAAATAAATGCGTCATTGAAGATGGCAATACCATATTTCGTGGTATTCGTGGGTCGAACAATTGTTATCTACTTTATATCAAGTCCGATCTTTGTTGCAACCTGACTAAGGATGAATCTACCCATCTTTGGCATGAACGATTTGGTCATATCAATTATCGTTTATTGGGGAAGCTAATTAACAAAGAACTTGTTAGAGGTGTCCCCAAGATGCAAGCCAACGTTGATGGTATATGTGGTGCATGTCAAAAGGTTAAACAAATAAGAGTTCCACATAAAGTGTCTACCGGTATAGCAACCAAGGCTCCACTTGAATTAATTCATATGGATCTATTTGGTCCTATCCAACAAGTATCTGTTGGTGGGAATAAATATGCTCTGGTAATGGTCGATGACTACACTAGATTCACCTGGGTAGCATTTCTCAAGCACAAGAATGATACCCTAGAAGATTTTAAGATCATTGTGAACAGAATCCAGAATGAGCAAGGTCGCACATTTAAGAAAATCAGGAGCCACCGTGGCACAGAATTCAAAGATACTAAGGTATTCGAGTTATGTGACTCACTGGGTATAATTCAACAATATTCAGCACCTATCACACCTCAGGATAATGGTGTGGCTGAAAGAAAGAATAAAAATATTCAAGAAATGGCTCGGGTTATGCTTCATAACAGAAATTTTCCCTGAAAATAATGGGGTGAAACAGTGTTCACAACATGTTATCTAATCAATCGTGTATATCTAAGGTCATTCACCTTGAATACACCTTATGAGCTATGATACGGTAAAAAACCCAACTTGGGTTATCTCCGTGTCTTTGGAAGCAGATGTTATATCCTTAAAGACAGGGAACAAAGAGGAAAATTTGACTCAAAAAGCGATTAGGGAATTTTCCTAGGATATGCATCTGACAGTCGAGGGTTTCGAGTTTTTAACACAAGAACTCAAGTTATGATGGAATCTTCGAATGTTATCATTGATGACAAAACTGGATTTCGTCAGAATAACAGGGCCCCAACAGAACTAGCGCCGATCGAAACAGTAGAGAAAGGGTCAACGGTTCCCGAACCGCCTACTACTGGTGTAGTTCCGACTGTGATCGAAACAAAGACAGACCACAATAAAGACGATGATGTAGAGGAAGAAGTTGAGCCTATTGCTCCTGAAAAACCTCTATGGGTCCGTCGTAGTCATGTACCTGACGACATCATTGGTTAAACATTCACTACAATAGTGATTACTAGGCAACAAGCACAAAATATTTGGCATCATGCTTGTTACCTGTCTAATATTGAGTCAAGGAATGTTGATGAAGCACTACTGGACTCTGCATGGATCAATGCTATGCAAGAAGAGCTTAGTGAATTCGAACGACAAAATGTTTGGACACTTGTTGATCGGCCACCAAACATTAATGTTGTAGGTACAAAATGGATCTTCAAGAACAAGTCTGATGAGTTTGGTAATGTTGTAAGAAATAAAGCCAGACTTGTAGCTCAAGGTTTCTCTCAAATTGAAGGGATTGACTTTGATGAGACTTTTGCCCCTATAGCAAGACTTGAATCCATAAGACTCTTACTTGCTCATGCATGTCATCTGAAAATAAAGCTCTATCAGATGGACATCAAATCAGCATTTATCAATGGTGATTTGAAGGAAGAAGTCTTTATTGCTCAACCAAAAGGTTTTGAGAACCCAACTAATCCAAATCAAGTGTATCGGCTAAACAAAGCACTTTATGGATTGAAACAGGCTTCTCGGGCTTGGTTTGAGAGGTTAACCGCCTCCTTGTTGGGGAAGGGATTTATCATGGGAGGTGCCGACAAAACCCTGTTTACAAAATGGTATGGTAAAAATAGTATGATTACCCAAATATATGTTGATGACATAATATTCGGCTCCACATCTAAAAAACTTACCAAGGAATTTCAAGACTCATTGAGTAAAGAATTCCAGATGAGTAATGTAGGAGAACTAAAATTCTTTTGGGGAATACAAGTTCAGCAACACGAAAGTGGAATCTACATATCTCAGCAGCAATATGCCATGGATATGGTTGAAAAGTTTGGTTTGAATAGTGCATCACCAAAACCAACACCTATGGCAACTACTGATAAAATCAGTAGAGATCTGCAAAGTGAAAAAGTATATCAAAAGCTTTACAGATCTATGATTGGAAGCCTTTTGTACTTAACATCAACAAGACCCGATATTGCATTTAGTGTTGGGTGTTGTGCGAGATATCAAGCTGGTGATCGAGTATCACATCTCAATGTTGTTAAAAGGATTCTACGCTATGTCAAAGGGACAATAGGCTTTGGTCTTACGTATACCTTTGACACCAACACCAATCTTGCAGCATATTCTGATGCAGATTGGGCTGGTAGCAGAGATGACAGAAAAATCACTTCGGGTGGATGCTTTTTCGTTGGGTTAAATCTTGTGGCATGGCACAGCAAGAAACAAAACTTACAGTCATTATCCACATGCGAAGCAGAATACATAGCGGCTGGTTCTTGCTGCACTCAACTGCTATGGATGAAACAAATGCTCGCAGACTACGGTATCAAAGTGGGAACTATGAACATCTATTGTGATAATACTAGTGTTATACGCATTACTGAAAATCCAGTGGAACATTCTAGAACCAAACACATTGATATCCGATATCACTTCATAAGAAATCTCTATGAAGATAAGATTGTTATACTTGAACATGTGCCGTCAGAACGACAACTTGCTGATATACTCACAAAACCACTATATACACGAACGTTTCAACACCTTCGACAATCTATTGGTGTCGTTCTTGTTCATTAGAAACAAGAGTATCTAGTTTGTTAGGCAGAGACAAGCTAGATTAAAACTTCTTTTCAAAAAGAGGTAAATATATGTACATGTCTTTACTTGTAAAGGCATAAGTTGTTCTTTATTGAATAACACCACATGGGGGAGAGTTCTTAACTGAACTTGCGCTTAATAACAAATCTTTTTGGGGAGCGTGGTTGTGGAATATTAGGAGAAAAACGTATCTATATTTCTCCAAAAGATGAGAACTCAGGAATCTTCGTTCAGATTTCCTAGTTATACCATCTTAAACTTGGTATGCGAGTACTTAGCTTGACCTATTCCATAGGTTTATGAAACCCTAGTCTCGAACTACTTTGTCATATTTTTGTGACAAATAGGGGGAGAATACATATGGTTCTTGTTCTTGTGGTGCATAACCATAGGGGGAGAACATCATGTGCTTACTTGCTGTACTTTTTCAAAGTATCAAGTAAGGGGGAGTAATTAAAGCTGAGAAAAAGCTTCATATCAATGTGTAGAATCACTTTAAAAGTTTTGATACACAGACTTTAAAGTTTGCTCAGATTCTTACTCTTTGCACAAACAACATGTGGGATTAGCATATTAACCCATATAAGCTTGAGCTTACCTTCATGGTTGTTTGAGCTGGATATGTTGTAAGTGTTGTCTACAAATTCATCATTAAGAGTTAAACGAACACATCAAGACTCAAGGGAGAAGTTGAAGAATTCATGAAATCAAGATACATCTGGTTAGTACTTAATTGTATATCTTTTGAATCCATATGTAAATTGGTTTTGTCACTAAAATTGACAAAGGGGGAGATTGTTAGGGCATTGTCCGCTCAAACCCACTAGCGTTGGTATGTCAAGCTGGTTGTCAGTTTTAGGTGTCAAAACACAATTCTTGATTTAGCCTACTAGAGTTTAGATTTCGGAATTGGGATATAGACAAAGTAGTAGAGACCTTGAAGACGAAGACTGTGAAGACAAAGAAGACATCAATTAGTCTTCATCGACAAAAGGTTAATAGGAGTTATGACTTTTATGGAAATCTTCTATTATACTTATTTTATCTTTCGAAATAGTCGGCTACTTTAGTAGAGATACTAATAGCGATTGAGATCGTGTTCTTGTCTACATGACCATGTGTTATGTTGGTATTTGTTCCCACGAATACTAAGTTTACAAGAATGCATGAGATAGATTCGATACCATTTGTCCACTGCAATGGTTTGCTTGCAAATCACTTGTTGGATATGGGTGAATCTAAAGGAGTACTCTTGAGCAAGAGTCCAGTGTATTATAGCTGAGGGCGTCTAACACGTCTAAGTACTGGCCCAGTCCAGAACTTCCAGCGGATCCAAGTTAAACCCTAATCTGGAAAACGACGGTTCACGAACCGTTCGTGAACAGTGACTTGAGAATTTTTCCTGAGTTCCAAATCGTCAATTTGTACGCGTACTAGTACGTGAACCTCAGATTCGATGCATTTGATCGTGATTCAGATGGACGGTTTGCGAACCGGCCAAAGTGAATATTCTCTGGGATTGTCACACGGGTTAAACTCTGACTCCTTTATCTCTTAGTTGGACTTGGTTATCACGAAATATCTTTTGTGGTCCATCTAACGGTTCTCAATGTGTCAACAAGATAAAGATTATCTCTGGTCTGTTGGATATCAATCTTGAAGTGTTTTTGACCTAACAAAACACTTGGCAGATAAATGATAAAAGATTTCCAAGTGAGATAAATCTAGGTTTCTTGGTTTGCAAGTTAGGGTTTCCTAAACTTGTGGAACAAGTAACTAGTTGCTTTATTCCTAAGCAACCTATCTTATTGAGTGCTAGAAATAGAGGTTTCTAGAACTAAACCCACAAGCATCAAGCATATGTGAAGATTCTCTGTGCAATTGATCGTAAACTCTTTTCACTTCGGTGAATGCTTGTTGTGGTATAGTCATTCTCTATTAGGTAGCAGTTCCTCTTGGGAATTACCTAACGACTATAAAGACTTTTCTTGAGAGTTGGGAAGCACAGGTAGGAGATTGAGACCTTAGTGGTTGAAATCGGAGTAACCTGTAACCTTAGTAACCTGATCACGTTCTTGTCTATTCTACGGTCCTTCTCTTCTGATATAAGGCCATTCAAGAACTGATACGTTATACATAGGGTTGAAAGGAAGCAACACACGGCTGCACTCGGTGTTTAAGACCTAGTTTGCTCCAGCTGTATAAGTTTCTTAAGTGGATTCTTTTTACAACTGAGGTAGAGACAAGTTGGGCATAGTTTACTCGGTTTACTTGTCAGCCCCACTTGTAAGTAGATTTCCGTATGATCTGGAGCAATCCGAAGGAAGTCACTTTGTGTATGTCAAACTGATAGAGGACAGTTCAAACATACAGTTAATAATTAAGGTTGCAAAGCCGGAATTATTGACATAAGCCTTTAACAGCGGTTAAAGCAACTCCTAGGCCTGTAAAAGACGTCAGCTAGGGGAATCAAGTGCGTGACGATCTGTGGGGGATCTAGAGACGTAAGGAGTGCAACAGTAGACAGTTCGCTTGGAGGGTTGGAATTGGTCTCTGCTACATCTTAGACCGAAGTCTTATAGTAGGCTAGTGTTTGTAGACAGTTTGTACTGTGCGGTATTCAATCTGGACGAGGTCTCGAGGTTTTTATACAGGTCGTA